>JAEIGF010000612.1:1537500-1735000 GCA_018903485.1 Drosophila littoralis
AAAAGTATGCTACACAGTTATGCACTGTGGGTAAAAACCTAAAAAACATGATCATATATTCTTATACTGTATGTACATAATTTTATTACAGTTTATTTATTTATATTTAATCTTTGTATATTTAGCATGATAAAATTTGTTTTTTTACTAAAACTACGTTGGGAAAGGGAACAATAAGGTTGTAGTGTGTTTGACACAACTGCGAAATGCCCTGTTTAACCAGGAGACAGTTGTTTTTAACAATAATATTTAAGACAGCATTTTTAATATTCTTGAATTTACTTCACACAAACTTTTCGCATATTGTTTGAAACCATCTCTTTTCTAGTATCTCTTTTCAGCATTGTTGGAATCATTTGCACTTGAGTTACAACCATTTAAAGTGTTGTTAAGAGTGTTGAATAAATCAGACTACTTTTAGCACTAATCAAGTTTCTATATTCTCAGAAACCCGGCGACTTCATGCGACAGTAAACAGCTGACCTTTTAAGTGGCTAAACAAATAAAATAATTTAAAAAAATTAAAATTACTTTCAGCGCAATGCTCAAAGCACAGTAATAAACTACAGACAGCAAGCTGTTAAGTTAACAGTGAGCACTAAACACAGCTCAGTTACAGCGACCGTTAATGCAAACAGCATTCGAACGGCGCAGAAAGCAACAGGTATTGAGGCAAAAGCTGTAAAAGCTTTGGCTGCCGTCATTTCGGCCAAGGTAACTACGACTGGCGCGCTCAGCATAAGCAAAAGCAACAACAGCAACAACAACAACGACCAAAAACCTGAACAACAACAACAACCACTATGCGACGTTTGGCTTTGTCCACTGCGAGCGAACTTTGAATATTCCGTTTCGCTCGCGCAAAGCTTCTCAGCGGGTGTTTTGACTGTTTTGACTGCAGAGGTGAAACAGCGAGAGAGTGAGAGAGAGATAGAGTTTTGACCGTGGAGCTTCTCTGGGCGACTCAGTGCGCTCAGAAGGTGAACGACGACGCGGCCGAGCAGACGTGTGCGCGCTAAACGCAACAAATTTTGATCTCAACGGTGCTTTTTTTCTCCTCTCTGTTGTCACATACACACAAATGTGTGCGCGCGTGTGCATGTGTAAGTGTGATCGCCAATGACCGCGCCTTAAAGCCAACAAAAAGCGTCGTTTCATTAGCCCAAAAATAATGCCAATAAATAGTCAACATAAAACACACACAAAAATACCAACGGCAAGTGCAACAAGTGCGTAAAGTGTTGGAAATTGCAATTACAATATATGTGTAGAGTTGAAAAGCACTGAAAATATCGCTCGCTGCAGAAGAAAGAAAAAGTGAGGTTGTGTTGGTGAGTCGCTCGCTTGGCCAGCAAGCGACTATTACCAAATGCACCAATACAGCGAACTTTAACCAAAAGCCACACAAAGGCCAACACACACACACACACGCACACACACTCACAGACACACGTCTTGAAGCTGGCATTTAGAAGAGCTTGAAGATATTTTTTTGTAATTAGAACATTATGGAATGGCGTGGAGAAACCGTAAAACAATGCTCATTAGTGCGAATATAGTGCAACGGCGCGTAAAGATTCAACAACGAAGCTGAATCCAAATCTCAATCCGATTTCAGGTGTTGCAAGTGTTGCACGCTTTCATGAATGCCTAATTGCCAGCAACAAAAAGAGCAACAACAACAGCAACAACAACAGCAGCAACAACTCGTACTATCGCTATTTTTTGTGGCCAATAAACTCAACAAACTTTGCCAACTGCATGCGTTCAGCCAGCCGCAACAGCGACTGCGACGCTGGCAGCGCTGCCAGCTGCAGTTGCACTTGCAGCGCTGCCTCTGCTGCCTCTGCTGCTGCTGCTGCTTCGGTTGGTTCCACATTCTCGTCTACTTCCGTTTTGCCTGGCATTACATGTTACTCACTTCCCTTTGGGCCCGAGCTGATGACGCGTTGCCAGCCAACTTTGTTGTTGGCTAATTAATGCGTCGTACGCAAAAGGAAGTGGACATTATCAATCAGTTATCTGTATATATATATGTGCACATATATATAGGCCTAATGCTACGCCTCTTGGGCCAAGACAGGCGGCATTTGTGGGCTTACATAGATAAAAGGCGATAAGCGTTTGGCAAGTGTTGCCTTCTTGTGGCCAATTTTAATCGAAAGAGTGAGCGAGAGAGAGAGAGAGAGAGAGAGAGAGAGAGAGAGTAGCTTATCAACTGTGAGCCACAACATGTTTAAGTGAGAGAGCGAGAGTGAGAGGGAGAGAGTGGGGCTAGTATGGCTGTATTATAGTCTAATATGTGGGCTGGTATTAGTCATTCGAATACAATGCATATCGCGTGTGCTCATCCAACGTATTTAAATCGAGAAAAAAAAACTGAAATGCCGGCACAACAAATGACTACAGATGACTAAGATCGTTTAAAACTAATGAATGATCTATTTGTACTGTCTGTTGCTGTGCCCACAGAGCTCATCAAATTCTATAATTATGCTCAGAGGCAGAAGAATATATTACTGAAGTGCCCAAAAAAAGAGCTGTAATTAGTAAAGTATATATTTATGAGATAATTAATTGTTAAACCTCAAATGGAAAATCTAAGAACTTTCAGAGCGTGTTAAAATCTAAAGTCCAAAGGGATTTGGGAATTGTTATGCAAAAGGTAAAAGGTTAGAGATTTGTGACTATAAGTCAGTTATGCGAAGAAAAGTGCGTCTTCAAATGAGAGTTCAAAGACATTATTGATAGGGCTTGATAAGATTATTTGGCTATTCGAGTATGTGTGAAGTATTGCAAGTGCTTTGATCTTTGGAGAACTACCTGAGTATGGCTTCCCAAAAGTATATAGTTGTCGTATATGTGAACATTTTTATTATGACTTAATAAGTTAAACCTCTTACAATCAAGTGCAGAACACGTTAAAGTGTACACAGCAAAAAAAATATGTACATGTGTGTATGTTACCTGCAAATTACCTGCAAAATTAGCTTACTTTCGGGTTGTTTGTGCCAGTTACAAACGTGTTTTAAATTTCCTTTTTTCTATGTCACATACAACTTTCGCAATAAAGAAATAAGAGCAAATATAATTAGAAATAAAAGTCAAATCATTTTATTTAATGTCTTTTTGTTAAGCTAATTTGTTGTATGAAATTATAATTGATATTATTTGTCAATCATGAGTTGTCTCTCAAATATTTTGCAGACAGATCAGGTTTTGTACAAATTTTCTTTTAATATGTTTTAAATTCAATTCCCTTCAGCTTTTTTTTAGTTTTTTCAATTATTTCTTGACGGTATCTAATCAATTTAAGGAAATACAATCAACGTTTAGCACTATCTGACAAATTCGATAAGTGGCTATCAAGAGATATTGCAATATTGGAATGCTGATATCGCAAAGCCTTAAGATAGTTGTGGGGCTTATTAAAAAAATTACACATTAACGGCAATCAAAGGAAGAAAGGCATTTAAAAGAAGTTTAGTCAACGCTTTTAGCCACTTATCTAAGCAAAATGCATGCCTTGGCATACGCAAAATGCCAAATGAAGTTAATAAACCCATAAAAAGACAGACAATAAACTTTTGAATGCACTTTAGTGCAGGCCAAGTCACAGCAACAACAACAACAACAACATTAACAACAACAACAACAACAACTGCAACGGAATACCAACAACCACAGTAACTTGGCATAGCTGCCAGCTGAGTCACAGATACATCGATAATAATGCACAAGGCACCAAGACGCTTGGGCATACACTGAGAGAAAAGAAAAAGTGTGGAAAGTGAAAATATCTTAAGCTCAAGAATTTGAAGGAATTTTGATTAATTAGCTGAAAAGTAATATGGAATAGGCAAATGATAGACGAACCACTCAAGAAATGTTCCTAAATATTTTCTTCTAACGCCTTTATAGAGAAAAACCTGATTATTATTTATTGTTATATTTGCTATTTTTTTCTGCACATGTCTTTAGCGAGCGAAATTCTAGATAACAATATATGCTATGTGCATTTTGAATACATGTTTACCACCAGAACATTTTTAAGATTTCTTGTGTGTGTAGGTTATTAGTTAATATTTATATAGCTGGCGACTTTTCCACTTTTAAATATTTATTAAGCCAAACCGCAAGTCTTTGTCCAACTAGTTTTTTGAGCTTTCTATTTTTTTAGTGTAGGAGCCGCGCCCGCAGCTCAAGAACAGTACCGCACAGCACAAAGCTGCTTTGCATATGCAACATAAATAATACGTTGAGGGGGAGGGGGGCACACAAAAAGCAAAGAAAACTCTTGAAGATAGTCTTGGAAATGCTTTCTTTCTTTCTTTCCACTTTTCTACGCACACGTAGCCCACAGAAAATGAACAAAAAAAAAAAAAAGAAAGAATACCTTTTGCGGTGCGTGCGACGCTATCACTTGCCCGCCCTCGCCCGCCCTCTGCCGCTCTCTTACGCTCTCCCTCTCTCTCTCTCTCTCCCTCCCACATTCTATCTGCGCTAGTGAAGGGCTCGCTCAGAGGCTAGCTCTCTCGCGCTCATTGCATGAATGAAAATGCCTACACATTTACAGTTACTTTACAGCACACCGCGACGTGGAGCCACAGCAACAAAAGCTGTTCCCCAACTGTTGTTGTTGTCTTTGTCTTTGTTGTTGTTGTTGTTGTTGTTGCCTTTGTCGCTTCTCAACACTCGCCATAATACTAAATGCAAGCAACCCGCTCAGTCGCTGCTAACGGTTCTTTGCGTATGGACGTGTTTTCGAGTATGTTTTTTAATACATCTATGTATTTTTTTGTTGTTAATCGTGGGTTGTGCGGTGGGGGGGGGAGGGGAGGTACTCAACACGACCCATCGAGTGTGTTGTGTTGTGGCGTGTTAATGTATTGGTATTTGTGTGTTTTGGTTTTGAAACGTTGTCAAGCTGACTGTCTGTGTGTGTGTGTGTGTGTGTGAGTGTGTGTGAGTGTGTTGGCTTTTAGGGCCAGTTTGTGGCGGCTTATCAGAGATTGGTAACAAGAGTTTGTGGCTCAGAAACAATATGAAACTGTGCATTTTGTGATTTTATTACGAAATGTTAACAACAAATCTAAACAAAAGGGAAACTACAGTGAAAAGCTGTGTGAAAAACAAGAAGCTGTTATTTTCTTGGATTACGTGTGAAAATTGAAAAGTGCTCAAAACTAAACAAAATAAAATGCTTTGAATTAATCAAAATTATGAAATTATAAAATATGTATAGTAAAATTTAAAAACTAAAACTCAAATTAAAAGATTTAAAATGTTAAAGAAGATATATATTTAACAAAAAAAGTTTAAAAAAAAAAAAAAAAATAATGATAATAATAATATTAATAGTATAATGAATAAATGTTGAAATCTTAAATCTTTCGGTTGATAAAAACAATTATGAAAAATATGCATAATATTATTAACAAATTTGTTAAAATATTTGAAATGCTTAAAAACATAATGAAAATTAAATTTTATATTATAAAAACTACTATAACTAAAATCAAAATTTCAAATATTTTTAATTAAGCAATTGACATGAGTTAATCTTTCAACATGATAAATAAAAAAAAATTAAAGAAAAATGTTATAATAAAATATTAAAATGAAGAAAATATATATATACATATGTATATATAAAAGTTTCATTATAAAGCTAAACATTATAAACTTAAAATATCGCACCAAAAATATAAAAATACATTCGATTGATTATACAAATATGTATGAGCCAAAATTATGCTTAAAATTTTTGAATTTTTGTAAACGAAATTCCAATGGATCCTTAAATACAAAAATCTCGAATGAAATGCCCCTTGAGACTATTTGAGAATTCCCTCGCCAATATTAAATTTTCTCTAATCTTTATATATAAAAGTTTCATTTTAAAGCTAAACATTATAAGCTTAAAATATCACAAGAAAAATATAAAAATTCATTATATTGATTATAAAAATATGTATGAGCCAAAATTAAGCTTAAAATTATCTTGAAATTCTTGTGCAAATGAAATTGAAATGGCATCAGTCACTTGAATACAAAAATCTCGAATGAAATGCCCTTGAGACTATTTGAGAATTTCCCTCGCCAATAATACATTTTCTCTAATCTTTAGCTACTCAACAACAATTAACTGCCAGGGCAATGTAAAAATATGCCAAATATTTATAATTAAAAACGAAATTCACAAAAAATAACAAATAAATTGTGTTAATACAACGCATGAACAGTAGATAGAAAAAACAATGCACAAATGACGCTGCAACGACATAAAACACAGTTGCTGCAACAAAATAAACAATATTCTAGCAACGACAACAACAACAAAAACAAACACAAAAGCTGCCCGCCCATTGCCGCCAAATGGGGCAACATATGCACAATACTCCTCTGCCTGCTGCTGTTGTCGTCCTGCCAACTGGGTCGCGCACAACAACAACAACAACAACAACAACAACTTCGACAACAACAACAGGCGCTGCCACCCCACTCGGAGCTGGAAGCAGTTGAACTGCTGCAGGACAACGACAACAACAACGAGAACGACAACGACAACGATATCGAATTCGCCAGTCTCGATGGCGCCACGCAGCTGCTGCCCTGCGACGCGTCATGGCGGAGACGCCACAGCGGCGCCGCCGTCGACGCCGGCGCTGCTGCTGACATCATCGGCCAGCTCCTACACGGAGCTGCAGGGCGGCGAGATACTCAGCGAGCGCACCTTGCGGCTCAGCGAGAGCCCGTACCTGGCACGCGATGACCTGGAGGTGGTGCGGGGCGCACGCCTCACCATCGAGCCGGGCGTGACCGTTGAATTTGCGCCCACCAAAGGACTCAAGGTGCGCGGCGTGCTTCAAGCTGTGGTAAGTGGTAACAAAGAAAAGATTGAATATTAAGGGATACCCTACAGTTAGAGGGGTATATGACTTATGCGAGCTCTTTTGTAACCATCTTGTGAAGAGGTGTAGTGGGTATATTAGTTTGGAGAGGGGTTTTATAACAGACGGTTGGGTTTTTATACATATAAAAAGTTTTTCTTATTTAGACAATTGCTTCAAGGATTTCAATTACAAATTGCAAATACAATTTAAATTAATATAAAAATACAAATAACTTTTCAGGTCGTTGCACGATTCCAAAAGAACTCAAGTTCTTTTATCGAATCTGACAAATATAATTGAAACCTTTAAATTAAATGAATATTAAAATAAATAATCTTAAAAAATTATTTGAATATCAAAATCTTTGGAACATTGTGCTTGGTTAGCTTTTCGAACAGATTGTGATTATATAAAATTTAAGACTATATAAGTTTTCAAGAGAAATTGAAGATAGTTTTCGTATTGATGGTCTTATATTCAATATAAAACTGGATATACCGTATACCACCTCGATAAGGCTAAAAGAATTTCATACTTCAATCAGTTAAATCCGTTTTTACCTTGATTTCTCGGTGATGTTTACCTGTTTCAATTACGAAGTGCTTTATATTTTCTCTCGGTGCTCAAATCTACATAGGATATAGGGTATTTGAAGAGTTGATCAAGCGAAACATTTGCATTTCGCCTCATTGACTATTGCGAATGATTAATCCTCTGGCGGGGCACCTGTTGCTATCAGGCAACAGGTGAGTAACGGCAATGATAGATAAGCGCATAACGTTTCGTAGCTCTCGTAGCATTCACTTTTTTTTTTTGTTGACTTTGGAACTGATAAGATTTCGATTGTTGCGTGATAAGGGCTATGCTCGCAGTACTGAGAACCTCGTGCCGAGTACTCGGTATTGGCTGTGGTGGTAGGTTAGGGCGTCAGCGCATGCGTCGCTCCATTTGGGTCCATAATTGGGTCAGACCAAGTTCACTTCCTCAATGAATCGTTGCACGATTCCAATTACAATAACAATTACCGACGACTTCAAAGAGCCAACTCTTTGCTGCTGCTGCTGCATTTACTTTGCATGTCCGCTCCGACCCGGCCCTAGGCCCGTCTCCATTCCCTTCCGTTTCGCTCCGCCTCCGTCACTTAATCAGCGGTCAGGAGGTCATTACGGGTTAATTAGATTTAAGTGAACGACGTCGCATAATTGATGTTTGTATTGCACTGGAAATGGGCAAATTAGCTCGCATCGATCCAGCTCTACGCTAAGCTGCCAAAAAAAAGTAAAGAAGTAAAAGTACAAAATATTTTGTTTACTAATTTTGTATGCAAAATAGCTGTGAATCATCTTTGTTCAACTCTTGACCTGTCAGAGTTTGCTCTTGTCTGGCTTCAATTAAATAAAACTGTTTGCTGTTTTCTCAATTGTCCAAGTGGGCGTTGCTCAAAGCATCCCATCGCCAATATCATGCGCAACGCATAGGTGTTAATTAACTGTAGAAAAAAACAATATATATATATACCATATACCGAAGATCTTGACAGATGATTTTCTTTGGAACCCGAAGGTCAACGAGCGAGAAAATAATCATAATTGGAAAATAGAGAGAAGAAAAACAAAAAGTAGACAAAAAATTGGACACGGCGCGTTGCGCGTGTGAAAGGCCAAAAGCTGAGGTGAAAACTGAAAGATAATCAGAAAAAAGTTCACACCTGACAATTATACGAAAATTGCACACAAAGCAAAATATGCAAGAAATGTGGAAAAGTGTTTTACCCAACACACACACACACACACGCATCACCTGGCATTTCCATTAACATCACGAGCCTTTCACATCTCATTCAAATTCAGACACATTCTGAATGTCTGCATTTATTCAATTAGCCGCAGGTTTGAAATTGCGAAAGTTTATTTACGAACTTTTAGATACTCTACGCCCCACCTATTTCTCTACTTAAAGACTTTTGCGGTGTCAATAAGTATCCCAGCTAATTGATCTTTTTTTTTTCACAGTGTTTAAGAACTTAAAGATTCTCTATATTCACCTCTTTAGAAATATTTTTGTATACAACATTAAGTTTGCTTAAAGTTTGCTTTATAATAATTAAACATGCGCCCCCCCATGAGGATTTAAATGAGTTTTATACCGTGAACCTTTTGTAAATGGGTAAAAAAATTATAATGATTTTGAGCAAATGTATGTCACAGGGAGAAGAAAGCATCTCCGACCCCATATAATATATTCTTGGTCAGCATCAATAGCCGAGTAGATCTAGTCATGTCCGTCCGTCCATCCGTCCGTGTGTCCGTATGTATGAACGGAAGGATCCTAGAACCTATATGAGCTTGAGACTGAAATTTTGAGCCTCCCTGTGCCCCCGCATTACGAGTTTGTTTCCGATAATTGATGACTTTTCCAGGCAATCAAGAAAAATCGGTTTCGAAATCCTGTTTTTTTGAGCAATTCTCTTTGTTTTTATTGGCTAGGGTTACAAAATGTAACATATAGCTTCTATATACAGATCAAGTATCTTTAATTTTATAGCTATCTTAATATTTGAAGTATTTTATATTGAACCATTCAATTAAACTAAACCTAATTTACCTTTGCAGGGCACACCCACAGCACGCATTACACTGAAGTCCCAGGGTAATATTGCGAATTATAAAATGGAACTGCCAGATGATCAGGAGAAGGGCATTCGCTTGGTGGACGGACCAACGCCTGTGGAGGGGCGACTGCAGCTATATCACAAGGGTGCCTGGCGCTCTGTTTGCTCCAATTCAAGAAAGTAAGTCAACATTCTTAATAGGTTGCGTTTCATCCCCATATTAAGAATATTAACGTATTTTCAGTTGGACCCTGGCCGACTATGCGGTGGCCTGCAAGCAGCTGGGCTACAGAGGAGGCCGCTTCTGGAACTGGGTGGAACGCACGCCCGGCTATTATCCACGTTTGCTCTACGAGCAGCCCAAGTGCCGGGGCGGTGAGAATAGTTTGCTGGACTGCGCCTGGAGCTCGCGGCAGATGGGCGCCGGGTCGTGTGACTATCACAACGACCTGGGCATCCAATGCCTGCCGGTGCACTCGGAGCCGCTGGGTCACTGGCGCGGCCTGTACTTTGACAATGCGCCGTCGACCAAGACGCTGGGCAGGGATAACACGGTTTATGCAGCGCAGTCGGAGTCGCGGCTCAGGTATGTGGACATCATCCGAGCGGGCAACGGAGCTGGCTTTAGTGCCAAGTCGGCGCTGGAGGTGCAGGGCCTGCCGCCGCAGATGGAGCACGTGGTGATCAGCCACTCGGCCTACACGGGCTTCAACAGCACACGACCCTGGGCGGGATTCCAGCTGCAGAATGTGACAGTGCGCAAGAGCAATGGCATTGGCATCTTTGTCAACTCCAGCCAGGGTCTGGTCCAGCTGGATGGCTGCTCGGTGGTGGACAATGCCGCCGATGGCATAAAGTATGTGGGTCACGATCTACGCGGCACGGAACGCACAGATCGCGCCAGCATCTACGACTTCTGCACGCTGCCCACGACCTCCGGACAGACGTACCCCATCTCCCTGTCCTTCACACAGAAATACTACGCCGGCTCGGCCAAGGAGTGCGGCAAATACTTCTTCACCCGACCCGGCTACTATCTCACCCTGCACTTCGAACACTTTGTGCTGCAGCAGAACGAGACGGCCAGCGTGGAGATCTTCGATGGCGCCTCCACCAACGATCGCCTTCTGTTCGTCTGGCACGCGCGCAACTTTACCCGACCGCAGAGTGTAACCAGCACGCGGGAGAAGATGTTTGTGCGCATACGCGCCGATGCACGGCGAGAGTTGAGCGGCTACTTCCGGATCACCTCGGGCGATTCGGTGGCCTATGATCTGCGCGTCTCACAGTCCACCGTCGAGGACAATGGTGGTCGCGGCGTGGCCATCGACAACATACGCTCCAAGCTGCACGTGCATGCCAGCTCCGTCTCCGGCAATGGGCACGTGGCGGGCGTGCACGTGACGAGCGGCGCGGGCGATGTCAACATAACCAGCAGCAACATTAGCTTCAACAATGGCGCTGGGGTCAACATAACCTACTATGGCGGCAATCGGAATATCTCGCGCTCGGCCATCAGCTCAAATCGCGGCTATGGCCTGGCCACCTGGCTGAACCAGACCACAGATGTGGATACCGTGGAGTACATACCCATTAATCAGACCAGCGTGGTCGAGTACTCACAGATTGGCGGTAATCTGGAAATGGGCGTCTTCCATGGCAACTACTGTCGTCCCATTTGGGTGAACATTACGGGCAACAGCTTCAATGGCAGCCAGCAGAACGACATATACATCGAGTCCTGCTACCAGGCCACGGCCAACGGGCAGCCCAACATGCAGCTGCAACTGGGCCACAACATGTTCAAGTTCAGCCAGGCGAATGCCATCTACTTGAGTCCTGCCCTGAATCTGCAGGGCCGCATCGAGTACAACATGTTCCGATACGGTGCCTATGGCTGCATCTATGTGAACAACGACTACATCTTCCAGGAGTTCAACTATCTGCCCGTCAAGCTGATCATCCAGAGCAACTATTTCATGCGCAACAGTGGCCTCCATGTGGTCTCTTTGGCGCTCTCACCCTACAGTCGGGCCGAGGTTCAGTACATCCTGTTCACCCGCAACTTCGTGAAGAGCAACAACATCACGGAGGCCTTTGGTCCGCTCATTGCGGGCAGCGAGGGCAACGATGGCGCCGGCCGGCTGAATCCACGCTCTCGCGTCGCTGCACCGGTTGTGGTCGGTTCCAGCAATGTGGACATTTATCGCAATATACTGCACAACCTGGACTCTGCCTACGAGATTGGATCCCAGCTGACGGACCAGAGCCAGATCATCAATGCCACCTGCAATTGGCTGGGCCACACGGACGAGAATCGCATCTACGCAAGGCTCTTCCATCGCAACGATCGCTACAATTTGGCCAAGATCAACTATATACCCTACCTGCTCCACAGTTCCAATCCGGGCTCCACTGCCATGATCACCGTTTCCACGGTTGTGCCCAGGTTCTTCCACGAGGGCAGCGATGTGATTGGCGGCGAGGTGGACGGTCAGGACATGGTGCCAGCTGGCACCTACACCGTCACCAAGGACATTAACATTCGTCCTGGCGGCAAGCTCATCCTGCAGCCGGGCACAACGCTGCGCTTTGAGCCCAGCGTGGGCATGATGGTCGCGGGGAAGCTGGAGGCGCGTGGCCGACGACCCGACGACATACTCTTCACACTCAAGCGGGAGACCATCATCGGGGAGCACAACGACACGGAAACCATTGACCTGGACAGCGAAACGGAGGCCATCGACATGGAGACGGAGGTGCTCCCCGCGGACGGTGTGCCCCGGGTGCCAGTGCGTCTGGTGGGCGGTACGGGTGCACACGAGGGTCGCCTGCAGCTGTACCTGAAGGGTCGCTGGGGCACCGTCTGCGACTACGGCTGGAATGTGCTGAACGCAGCACTGGTATGCCATCAGCTGGGCTACTCCCTGAACCCGCAGGACTGGCGGCTGCTGCGCTCGCAGCTGCCCAACGCCGGCACCTCCGAGGATGTGTTGGTGGCCAATGTGCGCTGCACGCCACACGATCGCGATGTGACCAAGTGCCGGGCGGAATACGAGTTCGAGAACAGCTGCAGCCACGAGAACGATGTGGGTCTGCGCTGCTACGAGGGCGCCTGGGCGGGCGTCCGGTTCAGCATGCTGGCAGAGCGCGCCGATCTGCAGTACGTGACCGTGGAGAAGGCGGGCCTCTTTGACTACACCACCAACTCGTTCCGGCCGGCGGTGCAAATGGATCATGCGCGTCACAATCTGGAGAATGTGCGTGTTGTCAACAATCTACAGGATGGCCTAGGCATTATCTATGCGGACATCTATGCGGGCAAGTCGGTGAACAACATCAAGAACTCGGAGTTCTCCGGCAATCGCGGCAGCGGCATCAGCCTCAAGCAGCTCGACTTTCGCATCTCCGGCTCCATCATCAAGGACAACCGGGGCAGCGGCATCTCCCACGATGCGGTCATTGCCTCGCTGGACCAGAAGGAGATTGGCGGCTGGTTCAACATGGCCCGCGACTTTAATGCCTACGACACGGACTATGATCCCTATCTGCTGCCCCATGAGATAGCCAACATTGATCTGGGCACCTTTGAGCACAAGTACATACGCACCGAGGAGCTGCTCGGCCAGTCGATCAGTCGCAAGATTGTGGTCCAGTGCCCCGCCGGCTATGTGATTGGCATCCAGCTGCTCAATCCCATACACAATCAGTCCACGGAGAGCATCAGCATACTGAATGCCCGCACGGAGAACATACGCAGCGATCTGTGGCAGGTGAAGCGCGATCTCAACGTGTTCCCTGCCACCAGCAGCAGCTATGGCATCATCATCTACTACGAGAGCGGCCTGCACGCCCTGGGCGGAGCTGTCCTCATGCTGACCACCGTGACAGCGCCCGTCCAGAACATACGCAATCGGATTGTCAGCGGACCGGTGCCCACCCTGACCATACGCTCCACCAAGATACAGAAGAATCTGCGCGGCATTACGGGATACTACTACAATCGGTATGTCGGCGATAACGGGGAGTTCTATTTGCGCAAGGCCAACGAGTCCATCAAGCTGATCAACTCGGAGCTCAGCTTCAATGAGCGTGAGGCCATATTGATCAAGTCGCCCTTCTGGGATGTCATCTCTAGCAACCTCTCGGAGGTCACACTGCACATCAACGGTTCGCTTATCAGTCAGAACGGCTACGGTATACGTCAGCTGTCCAAGGATTTGCGCTCATCCAACAACCTGTTCCACTATGTGCTCCAGGATAGCACGGTGGAGCAGAATGCCCATGGCGGCTTTCAAGTGGCCCTGCCCTATGTCTGGCAGTACAATGAGAACTTTACCCATTCGATTTACTTTGGCAATAGCACCTGGCAGCGCAATCGCAACTTCCACATTGGCATCTACGGACACTATGCCGTCTTCAATATAACTTCGAACGTGTTCCGGGAGAACAGCTGCCCCGGCGCACTTATATCTCTGGACGGCATGGAGAAGCGTCTGCGCTTCGATAACAATCGCTTCGAAGCGAACAATGCCAAGTTCGTGCTGCTCTTCAAGGCGGACAGTCTCAGCGAGATCATTGGCCAGGTGCCGGCCAGCATCGAGTACAACACCTTCAAGGGCAACCAGATTGTGACCATGCTGGCGGACTACCGGCATTATATGAAAGTTGCCCGACGCATGCGCAAGCAGCACCAGCTGCCCAGCTCAGTGATCCGGCTGGATGGCGTGCAGAACGTGAGACTCTATCGGAATCTGATAGCCAACAATGAGATGGACTACAATCTAGTGGCGGGCGTGAGATCGGCGCGACTGAACAACTACTTCTATGCCGCGGAGAATTGGTGGGGCGGCCTGGACGTGGCCTACATTGAGTCGAAGATCTTTGACTTTGACAACTGGAACGATCATGCGGACGTCATCTATCAGCCTTTCCTCATTGAGGACAGCTACGATGCGAGCGTCTCGGTGGTGGCGCCGCCCAACGAGGAGTCCAACCTGGCCACCTATCGTGGCGGACGCGTCTATCGGGATCTCACTCTGCCCAAGCAGTCAACGCCCTACTATATAGCCTCGGACATAACGGTTATGCCGGACACCACCCTGACCATACAGCATGGGGTCACGCTCGAGTTTGAGCCGAACGTGGGCATCCTCGTGCTGGGTACGCTCATGGCCATCGGCTACAAGGAGTCGCCAATTGTGATGCGTCCGTTTAGAAATGCCACCAAGGAATCGCTGATAGTGGCTCCGCCGCGCAAGCGTGCGCTGGAGGACATGAGCGCCGCCCTCACAGACTTCGACTCCATACGACTGTGCACCAGCGCCAGCAACTGCACAGGCGAGGCGGACGGGCTGTACGGCCTGAACGAAGGCTTCCTGGAGTACTTCAATCACACGACACTGCAGTGGGTGCCCATATGCGATGGTCGCTTCACGGAGCGCAATGCCCAGGTCGTGTGCCGGGAGCTGGGCTTCGACCCGCTCAATGTGTACTACGGCCACGACAGGCGCATTGAGTTCCACACAAACTCGCTGACACGCATCTGGTCCTGGGTGCAGCCGCTGGAGTGCCGTGGCGATGAGGAGCGCATGGAGGACTGTGCCGAGCGGCTCAACGGGCAGCTTTATGGTCATCGGCACGAGTGTCGCTGGGACGACGTGTTTGTCTTTGTGAGTTGCAACGGAGTCGCCGACGACGAGGCCTACTGGGGCGGTATACGCTTTGCCAACTCCAAGTTTGAGGAGATCCAGTACGAGCATCGGCTACACAACACACGCTCCCACGGCTCCCAGACGCAGCAGCGCGAGAGCCAGCTGGAGTTCGTGCGCATCGAGCAGGCCGGCATTCTGCACAACCACAAGGCGGCTGCCATTCAGGCCATACACAAGAACCCCATCATCAGCTCGGTCAGCATCGAGAACTCGGCCAACCATGGCATCAACCTGATAGCGCCCAGTGGCAAGCTCAACCTTAATCATCTAAACATCAACCGGACCCTCGGCACGGGCATCAGCATTGTCTCGCTCAGCGGCGAGGGTCGCGACAGCGATGAGTCCAGCTTCACGCCGCTCAAGCAGCTGGACTTGCCCTACAAGCTCTTCTCGCTGGTGGACATTTGTGATCCCCAGAAGGTGCTGACCATAGAGGAGCGCATGCTGGTCTACTACAAGTACGATAATAATCCGGTCAACTGTGTCAAGATCTTCACGTCCGCCTTTCGCGCCAAGCCTATCGGCTTCCGTCTGCTGCAATCGAATCTTTTCAATCACTCAAAGCTTTACGGACGCACGGATTTCATTAAGCTCTATGACGGCGACATCTACAATGTGACGGCCACGTATCTGGGCAAAATTGAATCGGACACGAACAACCAACGCTCCTTCTTCAAGACGAAGGGGCCCACGCTAAGCCTGCAACTGGTCGCCAGTGGCGCCCCAGAGACACACGGCTTCATTGCAGAGGTCGTCACGGTGCCAATCTCCACTTTGGGACAATGTAAGCTTAGCAGAATAAGATAGAATCATTTGGCTAACCCTGCTCTTCTCCACAGATCGCGATGCTCTGCACAACATCACCGACACGCACATCTCGGGTGCCATGAAGGGGGCCGTCAGCTATGCCTCGGCGGGAGAGGTCACGCCAACCCTGACGCTCATAGGCAATCGCATCGAGAGGAACTGCAAACAGCTCTATGGCAATTTCTCCACCTGCGCCTCGGCGCTTAACTTGGACGTGCAGAACATGAACTCGCTTTATTTTATGGTCGGTTACCCCCAACGTATCAGCTCAGACTTTCGGGCACTTAATCCAATATCTTTTATCCTTATAGAACAATCTGCTGCTGGAGAATCAGGGTGGGCTGCGCATACGTGCCGATTCCCGCGGCACCGCGACCTCGCTACGTGGCTTTGTGCATCACAATCTGTTCATGCGGAATCGCAATCGTCCCGCCCTGTTTGTGGAGGGTCGTCAGTCGTCACCCTATCAGGAGGTCGAGCTGTATCGCAACTATTTCGCCCAGAACATGGCCGGCTACGAGGAGGTCATTCGACTCTGCCAGGTCGTGTCCAACTTTAGCTACAACTACGTCCACAGCAATGTGGGTGGTCGCATCATGGAGGTTTCCGGCTTCGAGAAGGTGCGGCTCCAGATCTATCAGACAACGGCGCACAATGGTTTCTACAGGTAAATGTCCAAGAAAACTTAATTACAAATGATTTCAATATGCTTTTTATCTAGGAATGTGGCCACCAACTGGATGTCTCGGGCAACCATTGTGGCAGGCACCGCGGGTCAGCAGTACGTGGACAACATATTCGAGAACTATGAGAATGACTACGAGCTGCTGACAGTCAATAATTCCATGTAAGTCAGGGTTAGCTATTAGTCGATAAGTCGATTAGTATGTACCCAAGCCCAACTGTAAACATATATTTAAGTACGATGTAGAGTATTGTCAAAGTACGGGGTAAATGGATGTGGGAAAACTTATAAAAACTTACGGGTTTTTGTCGTAACAGAACAACAGAAATTCCATTTCCATAATGAGTCTCCATTCTAAAATCTGGTGTTTTATAAAGTACGATTCAATACTCAATTAATAAGCGAAGGAATATCTTTGAAATAGTTCAGGAAACTCTTAATAACCTTGCACATGAAGTTCTTAGTTATATCTAAAGTTCTTAGCTCAACCATAAATTAAACTTTGAGCTTCAATTACTCCTGTAAAGAAAACGTATAGACTTTAAAATTCAGCCTCTAAATATTCCTTAAGCTATCTGGAAATGAGATTTATCTACTTTGGTTAGAAGGTTTTTCCCTTGGCAGTGGATTTACGTTTCACATTCTCAATGTAAAAATCAACCCACCTTCATCTAACTTTCTACTCTACACCCTTTTATTTTTCCCCTCGCTCTCTCGCTCTTCCTCAACACCTAGTATGAGCTTTGATTATGAAAACAGGTAAGCACCGTGCGCATAATACCCATAAGAAAAAAACAATTACTTATCTTTCACTTTATCTCATCCAAGGACCTTTGAAACCTGGAGCTCCAAGATAGACGCACGACACAATTATTGGAGCTACAACAACACCATCTCGGTGCAGTCGCGCATTAGGGATAAGCACGGTAGGATCTAGGGTCTAGGTTCCTATTTACAGCTCCTACAATTTCCTTTTCAATTGCAGATGATCCCATGCTGCTGGAGGTGCTGGCCGTGCCGTTCCAAATGAACAACGAGACCATTTTGGATGGCAAGTGTCCGCCCGGCTGGGCCCTGGTGCACGACACCTGCTTCATCTATGTGGGCGCGCCGATGACCTTCCACGAGGCGCGGGATTTCTGTCGGTCGGAGAACTCGACCATGCCCTTCATACGCACCGACAGCACCACGTTGTGGAAGTATCTGCAGAGCCAGATGCGGCATCTCAAGTACCCGGAGAAGGTCTGGATACAGGACTACAATCACATCGAGCGCTGCACGAGCTTCGTCTTCAACGAGGTCGAGGTGGGCGACTGTAACAAGGAGCGCGGCTTTATCTGTGAAATGGATCCGAGAGTAAGACGGAGTTGCTTAGAGTTAAATGTATATATATATTTATTGTCCTGCTTACAGGTCATCATCGATCCGCTGTCGTGGCGCGCGGACATTTTTGCCATGAGTATTATCTCGGCCTTTGTCCTGGCCATCATTCTGCTCATCCTGGTGGCCTTCTGCTGGTTCGCCAAGTCCAAGCATCGGCATGTGCAGCGCCTGCAGCGACGCAACAGCATTCGACAGAGCCTTCGCAGCCTCAACAGCATCGATCCGCAAGGATCCCTGCGCCGTCGTCCCAATTATGTATGATTTCCGCATCTTTTAACGCATCTTGAGTTCGCTTTAGTTGGGTTTTTATTTTCCTTTTGTTTTTCCTTTTGCTTTTCTGTTTCTTCTTATGTTGCCTCAGAACATGTCCAGCAATGGCACGCTCTCCAAGAGCCAGGACTACAAGCAGATGATGGTGGCCAATGGCTCCATCGACTCCATGGACAAGAGCGTGCTCAGCTCGGAGGCAGGCAGCTTCGAGGGCTACGACCAGAAGCCCCACTACAATGAGTACGTCAACCAGAATGCGCTCCGGCCCGCTGCCCAGGATCACCAGCAGCAGCCACAGAAGGTGGCCACCATATCCAAGGGCAGCGCACATCGTGCCCGGGCGGCAGCCGCCGCCCTAGAGCCGGATACCTTTGAGCTGAGCTACCGCAACGAGGGCTTCCGCGACAACTCGACCTATGGCGGCGGCACGCGCGCCAATTCCATCAGCACCAGCGTGGCGGAGGACACGCCCATTATACATCAGACGGACGCGGAGACGGAGGAGCTGGGCTCGGATTACTATGGCAATGCCAGCACGCTGCCGCTGCGCACGGATACGGGCAGCAGCAGCGTGGGCGGGCGCCGTGGCCAACCGGGTCTGGCCTTTCTCAGCGAGCTGAAGCAGAATTTGCCGGAATATCAGCGCAGCTCGCACAGCAGCTTCCTGCCGCAGCGCAGCAGCGGCGATTCGCTGCCCTTCGACCAGAAGCTGGACCAGTTCAACTACTCCACAGAGTCATCGCTATATCGTCCGGCACCCGCCGTGCCGCAGCAAGCGTCGCCGGCGGATATGCGGCGTCCGGACTCGTACTATACGGCAGTGCGCAGCAGCAAGGCACCCACATCACATTATCGCACGCCCAGGCCGCTGGCCCAGCCACCGGCGGCGCCCACAGTGCACGCGTCACGTCCAAAGACTGTTTACCAAACGGCAGCGCAGGAGGCGTCGCCCGCAACGCCCACGTCGCCCAGGTCGCCAACAGCGCTGGCCAATCCCTATCACCGCTCCAAGTCGGAGGCGCTGCTCGAGACGGATTTTGATAGCGAGGCCGGCGAGGGTGGCCTGGTGCCGCTCCACGCCAATGGACGCAGCCATAGCCAGCCCTTGGAGACGGCCATGTAATGCACCGGCCTCACAGCCGCTCCCCTTATTCTCCATTTCCAACTCAGTTTCGCAACGTTAGTTTATAGTTTGCATAAAATACTTTTAAAGACGAGATTATGTTAGCCGACGAACGAGAGACGAACGCCCCACGTTGTTTTATGCAGAAAACTTAAAGCATTCCATCCATTAGCTATTAAATTTAACATAAACATATAAAAGACGAACGCATAAAACACGAATTAGTATTAAATTGTTGTATATAATTGATTATTCTAATAAATATAAGTTAATGCCAATATTGCATCAAAATAAATTAAGATTTCAATAACTGCCCAATTTCAGACATGTTGTTAAATTCAAATCTAATTTAACGCGCCAACGTACAGCTTAACGAAATATGCATTGGGTAGCACCAATTAAACGAAGCGTAGTGTGACCATTTAAATACCAACGACTAGGCCTAACATAAGTAGTGCAGCCAATTTTTTTTTTGCGATAGTGTCAGTATTTAATACACTGCTTACAATTTATTAAAATGAACTAAAAAATTCAGTGTATATTGTTTGGAAAGCTATTGTGTATTTTTTCACTGCCTGCAAGCGGTCACACTGGCAATTTGTAAACAACTTTTACCTTAAACATTGAATTTTTAATACGCAAACCAGTTGAATAAAAATGCTCGCTGCACTGGAAGGACTGTAAGCAATACTTTTATGAAGCATGATTGTGAAGCATTTTCCCCAGCTAGCCCCCAGAAAAAATGTGCAAAATAAAGCAATATTTCTTGCTTTAATTAGCCCAAAGTCCAAGCTTGGGTCCGAAAAAATTAACTTTCAATTTATAATAATTTGACCATTACTTTAAATTTCTTGAGATCCGTTGTTTTGTGTTCAGATCGTATTCGCTATATGCAAATTCGACCCAAAGATTTACATTCCACAAGCGACACGCAGTTGCCCGCAATATCTCAGTTTTCTGTGATTAGTTGATCTCTCTTTTTGCCAAATTTTCTCAGTAGTACCATCAAATTCAACTGCTTCTAAATGTATGCCAACCCCTCAGTACGCAGATACATCCACCAGCTGCGTTCTGGACATGGATCTGCATTTGTTATACAAGAACACCAAACAATATCTGGACAAGACTTTTGCTTCGCAGAAACAACCTGGAGAGCAAACCGAGAATGAAGCGAACACATCCAGAGGACTGTAGCTGTACTCACTTTTGTTCGACAGGATTTGGGGTATGTATGGGGTACAGGGGAGGACATTAATTTTAATTCTTCCTTAAAAGTTAAAATCCCGTGATTAGATGGAGATTGTGACGGCAGCTGGACGTGCGGACCCAATTGCGTGTTGTAGCAGCGAGCCTTGCTTATGCACACCAGACACAGGGTGCATGGTATGTAACTCCAGGGCCAGGATCAGCAGCCTTCAAAAGGAATTTCAAATTAGGATTTTACTAAAACTATAAATTATTCCCAAGGCTGTGGCAGGCCCAGGCCCATGGATTTGGCAACGACGAACCACAGCCAAGGGACAATTGTGCGAAGTACCTCCACAACAGCCACCACAGGCACGAGCTAGACCACCGCCACCTGCGCAAGTTGCAGCAGTGGCGGCGCATCGCATACGCTTGTTGTTGACGCCCATGGTCATGTTGGCGAAGCGCAGCGGGAACGAGGCAGGTCCACAGGTGGGGAACGGGAAACACATGCATGCTGGCCGTCCTTGGCATGCGGCCCTCGGGCATTTGTCCTGCATTCCATTACGCTTGACGCAGTCGCAGGACGTATATAGGATGCCACAGCGTAGTTCCCGACTCCGACAGCCCCTGGGCTGCAGATTAGATTGAAGAGGAGAGAGAATGCATTAGGATTTAAGATTTGCTTGATGCGTGTATTCGTTATAACTGACAAGGATCAAACATATGCGCCAACAATCACCTCCTCCATCAAGGCGAGCAACAATTGATTGCAACGCTCCGATCTTCGTGAGAGTTCACGTATCAAAGCATGTGCAATCAATGTTGCTCACTGTGACAGTTTGGTGGAAACTTAGCACCCAGTGCTGGACCAATTTAAGGCCCACAGGGTCCGCAAGGTAGAAGTTCACTCATACGATACTGGTGGGAGCCAAAGGTGGACATCAGACTGCAATCATTTCCGCTTAGTGGTGGACTGGCCGTGAAGCCAACCGGGCCATTCGCATAGCAGCAGTACTCTCTAGGCGGTGGCACGTCAATAATCTGCGGCTTTGGCTGGCAGAGCAGCGTCCGGCAAACCTCTCGCGGCTCGCAGACTTTCTTTGGATGGCACACCACATAAGGATCTGGTATTGTCGATGGATAGTAGATGACCCTTGGCTCGCGAATCATCTCCGGAACCCAAATGAGCTTGGGCACCTGTATCACACGCGTCGTTTCTACAACCTTGGGTATGGTAATGCTCCTGCAGCGATTCACGACCATCGGCTCTGGAATCGTTTTCTCGCAGTAGACAACATTCTTTTTGCATATCAGCCGCGGCGGCTGCTGCACTGTGACGGCCTTTTGGCAGGCCTCCAATTGGTCGACCGTGTACGATTTTGGGGCAATACTCTAAATACATGAGCATTATTGGCGATAGGCTTCAAGTTTTGCTATGCATATCCTTGTCGAGTGCACGAATACACGCCCCGCCAGAATGGGAGCTAACACACACACACACACACACACACACACACACATACTTACCTCGAAAGGTCCGCAACATGGGTCACACATCTTAAATTTTTGATGCTACATGATAAAAAACAATATAAATATATATTACTCTCTCATTAGTTCCAAATTATTGACAATTTTAATTTTTCCTCAAAATTACACAAACTTACTTTGTTAAATTTTAAGGGAAATTTTGAATTTTGATAAAAAAAATTTAGAAGCGAGCCGAAACGAATGGGCCGAAATCCAGAAAACTAATGAATTCACCTGGAAGGCTCACAGTCCCATGGTCAAAAAGTTGAATATCAAGTCATGGCCAACTTTATGCATTTTCCATATACAAGGCATATCTCGATTTCATTCATTCAAATATACAAAAAAAATCTCTAAAAATCTTAGCTGTGTTTTATAGCTGTTTGTTGCCATCTCTTCTTCTTTACGCTAGTAATATTATGTTATTTATATTTAACTGTATATCAGTCGTCAACTGTTCGAATTTGCGAGTTATTTTCATAATATGTATCTTGTTAATTTAAAATTAATTAACAAAAAATCTTAAATCAGTATCAGGCGTTGTTTATTATCCAAATAAATATAAAAGAAAGTTTTCTCTGCATGCCAATCGATAAATATCTAATAATAACAACATTTTGACATAAAACAATTTTTTTATTATTAAGAATTTATGTTTTTTAATTTACAAACATTTTCTAAGATTATTTATTCAAATTTGTACATTGAGTGTGACCATGCTAGCCAACGCTAGAAATCCGCAAATATCTCATGCTGACCCTGTCGCACACGCATTCTGTCGCACTTTTTTCAACAAACCAATTTTAATGAAGACGCTAAGCACTTGCATATTTGGTGTGCAATAATTAAATTGGCGATAAATAAACCCTCAAATCGCTCAAAAATGCTACAGTACACATTTACCGACGAAGTAACCGAGTTTATTATCGAGAGCGTCCATGCCGAAGAATACCTGTGGAACCCAGCGAATCCGTTATACAAACTGAGGCCCATGAAGAACGATTTCTGGGTGAAATTGACCGAGGACATTAACACCAAATATAAGCCAAATACCCCAGTAACACAAGGTAAGCAAATGTTAACAATATCATCTACGGGCAGCTCTGCAATAATGTGCTTCACTTACAGCTGATGTGTGCAGAAAATGGAACAACCTGAAGTCCTATTACAAGCATATGTATCAAAAAAGTGCACTAGACGATTGGAAGAATAAGTCCAAAATGGATTTCCTGCTACAGTTGATTACGTCCAAACCTGGCCCAAATACCTCTACCAGGAGTAGCGTTAGCGTATGTGTGAGTGTTCTCCTATAACAACTATTGCCTTAATGTCTTCATATTCTATTTAACAGAAATTGGAGGTGTCGGACGAGAGCAGCTTTCATACCGAAGACTCATTCTACGCAAACGATATGGAGAGCCCCCCCGTCGTAACCGAGTGGGCGAAGGAAGAGGAAGAGGAGGAGGCTCCTCCCGTCGCAACAAAACCAGCCTCAACAAGTTTCCCCGATACGACCTCTGCAGGAAATGCTGAAACGTCCCAGTCGGCAAAAAGAATGCGACCCTCCAATGATGGCGCGTTAAATATTAGCGCAGTTAATAGCATAGCACCAGCCGCGGAAAGGAGTACCTCGGAGCCCAGCGAGTTGTTCCATTATGGCAACTTTATCGTGCAGAGCATAACACGCTTGGATCGGGATCTCCAGATCAAGGCAAAGAAGCTGTTGACAAATGTTGTGTTGGATTTAGAGACGGAGCAAATGTCAAGGGATATGGCCACGAAATAGTCGCCAATTTCCCCAATGTAAATATTACACATCATTTTAAGTTTATGTGAGGTATAGAAAACGTTTAAGTTAAGCAAAAAGACATTCTCCAAATAGTTCAAAAATATGTTTGTCCTTGTCAACTGTAAAAGGACAACTGGCTTCATACAGCCGCAATGCGCATCTTGATATATTGCTAAAATTGCAACCTAAATGTGCCATGTTCAAATTGCAGCTCAATGGCAATTTATCAATCGATTACGAAATTACTTTTATCTTCATTACACCAAATGAGTGTGACCAGAGAATGGTTATGAAAAAATCAAGTAAATACCAGACTGGTCAAAAAATGCCGAACAACATTTTTACAGGCGCTTGGCAAGTTGCTAAATTGGCATTGGAATTAATTTGAGATTTTCGCATTTTATTTTCATTTATTCCCCTGTTTATCCCTAGATTAAACCCGTGCGTTGATTCCAAAATATAATTTGCCAAAAGTCCATATTTTTGAAAATTTTGAATTTCACAATTATTAAAATTCAAAGAATAGTTCAGATTTGCTTCTTGTTCAGGTCGCATTCGTAGCATTTCTGCCAACTCGAAGTATAGAATCCCGCCTCAATAAACGACATAGCAGCGATTCGGAGCGCTATAGTTGTCGAACAAATCTAAAATCTTCTGCGAATAGCCCAGTCTTCTTGTTGGATCGAATTGAATCTTCGTAGAGTAATTTTATCTTTCGTCCAACTTGCTTCCAAATTTGTTCCAATCAAAAAGTTTTACAACTACAACCATCCCCCAGACCGTCCAATGGTTATGTGGACTTGACCCCTTCCTGTTATATACACAACACCGAACTATCCATTGCACGGCTTCTTCAAAAGCCACCTGTAGGTTAAAAAAACACATTATTAAGCCTATAGAGACATGGTGGGGTGTTGTAGCAAGCAGCTTTGCATTATGCAGCGCAGACACAGGGTGCCTCGTTTCTAAATTTGAAGTGAAGACCAGACGCGCGCCAACTTACATGGATAGGTTGGTGGTGTATTCCAACAATTCCAGACCCGTGGATCAGGAATGCCACCCTCGGGCAGTGGTGGACAGCAGACGCCTGGGGCAGGCGAGCAAGGGATGGGTGAAGGAGCACCGCATGGCGGACTGTGCGGGCCACAACATGGCCAATGATTACATGGACCACAACCGCCTCCGCATGGACCACAACCGCCTCCGCACATTTTTATAAATCTTGTTTTAGATAGAGATTAAACTGAAAAAATATATAAATTTTGTCGTAAAAATTTAGAAGCCAGTCGAAGCGAAAGGTTTGAAAGACAGAGAACTAATGATTATTTTCTGTAAACTCCACAGCCTTGTTCCGAAATAGTTGAAAATCAATTTGAGTCAGAATTCATAGCCTACTTGATAAGTTTTCAAGGCATGCTTAGTTTTCGTTTATTTCAAATTAGTCTCAATACCTTTTAGCTTTTATAAACATATTTCGTCCACGTTCTGCCAAATTTATTTACCTTGACATAGTTTGCCACGGGCTTTTCTTTCGCTTCAAACTCTTGCCTCATGAGATTGTCTTCGATTGCCCTTTAAACTTTCTCAATTCTGTTTTTTTAATACCATCAATCAGCCTGCTCAAATTAGATGCAGGGAGTACCTTTAGGTGTCCCTTCATTCAATCTCGTAACATTTCCTTACCCGCACCCTCCGGAATGTATAAAGGGTATAATGGCTGCGAACACTAGAGACTTCCTTCAGTAAAGGCGCGTCGATCTCGTTAACATTCCCATATTCCCTTAATATCTTATTGGCCTGACACCTCCCCAGAAGTAACCTAGCACCTTGGTTTATGCCATATTAATTTCATTATTTCCATTTATTTATCCATTTTCAATGTAATTAGCTGACGTTAAGCACAGCCCAGGGTATTTCCAAGTCGGGCACAAGACCATTCTTGCAGTAGCCTATTTACAATTTCCATTTGAAAATAAAATGCAATGCATAGATTCTAAAATATATTTTAAACAAAGGTCAAAAGGGTATAACTAAAAAATTTAGAATTTAATAATTTTTAAAATTCAAAGAAGTGTTCCGATTCGTTTGCTGTTCAGGTCGCATTCGCAAAATTTGCCCCAACTCCTTTTAAAGCGCTTCGAGTCTCGAAGAATAGAAGCCTTGCCAAATACAAATACAGAACCTTCTGTGAAAAGTTTACTCCTGTTCCACGCATTTGATCTTCGTGCCATGATGTTATCTTTCTTGCTTCAACTTGGCTTCCAAATTTGTTCTTTCCAAAATGTTCACAGTAACAACCATTCACTGACTTGACCCGACTCCATACCCACTGAATTAACTATTCCACCGCTTTCTTCTCGAGCTGGTCCATCAAAACTCACCTGACAAAGGCAAAAAATTAGCATAACATGAATATATATACAAGAGTTACTTACAGAATGTGTACTTGGTTTTGACATTAGGATTAGGAGTGGGCAGCTGGTTCTTTGGCGTATACCATGAGCGTTATTTTCCTTATAGAATGGTTCCCTGTCGGCACAATATGCGAGACTCACTAGCAACAACACTTCGGTGGCGTGTTGTAGCAGTGAGCCTTGCATGGTGCGCACCAAACACAGGGTGCATTGTCTTTCCTTATCAAGTAGCGGGTGGGACAACAGTAGCAACCTTCAAGGGAATCAATAATTAGAGTCTAGCTACAAAGTTTTATTTGACCAATGCTGTGGCACGCGCAGTCTCCGTCTGGTAGACGACCTAGGGAGCGGACAACCGAGGACTAATCCAGTAACCGTCTGCTGGCTTAGGCAACTATTGAAAATCGGACGCTCGAGACTCGTGGGTCTGTCCCTTGGGCAGGGGCGGACAGCAGACGCCTGGCGAACAAGGGATAGGTGAGGGAGTGGGCACCACATGGCGGACTGTGCGGGCCACAGCAAGGCCAATGATTACATGAACCACAACCTCCGCAGGGACCGCAGCCTCCACATGGACCACAACCGCCTCCGCACATCTTGAGAAGCTTAGCTAAGATAGAGTTTAAGGAAAATAAAAATTTTAATACAAATTTAGAAGCTAGTCGAAGCGAAAGGATCGAGAAACAGAACAGAACTAATGATTACTTCTCGGAAGTCTCACAGCTGCGTTCCAAAATGTTGAACGTCGGCATGAGCTAGAATTCTTGGCATACTTAATAATTTTTAAGGCCCAAATAAATAACTAAAAAAGTAATTTTAAAATAAAGTATTAAATTAATAATATAATGTAAAATTATAATTTTTCGAAAGCCAGGGTCGAAGAAGTATGAGCTTATTATTAAAGTTCGTGTCGCTTATCAATTGACTTATATGAGTGCGAATATGAAGCTGATTAGAGTCCACCCAATGCACACCCCCAGTCAGTATAGTTTGGCTGTTCATCGCGGACGCAATCATGATGAAAGTAGCTGTTATCGGGGCGGGTGTGAACGGTGTTGCGAGTGCACTCAAAATCTTGGAGCATTATCAAGAAGAAAATAAACTGAATGTGCAGGTTACCATAATATCGGAAGAATTTACGCCCAACACGACGGGCGATGGATCGGCAGGTCTTTGGGGGCCCTTCTTGCTGAGTGGCACAGAGAAGTCCAAGATTTAGTAAGTGTCATACAAAAGTTCACCCTTGAATCCATTAATGATCAAGTTGTTCCAATAGCCAATGGTCCAAGAGCATGCACAACTTTCTGGAGAAGATCTGGCTAAGTGAGGATGCTGGCGAGGCGGGTGTTTGCCTGCTGCCCTGCGTCCGTCTGAGCACGGACCCCAACGTCAGCGTGGATGATTTCTGGCGCGACATTGTCTACGGCGCAGTGGATCTGACGCCCGAACAACTAGCTGTTTATAATAAAAACAGAGGCGTCAAATTTACGTAAGTCCGCGCTTTTATCCAGAGGCTTTCCCCTACCTAACTCTTAACTCTTACAGTTCGGGCCTCTCCTTTGTCACCTACACATCCGAGCCGCTTAAGCTGTTGCCCTACCTGACGAAACGGTTTGTGCGCCAGGGTGGATACGTTGAGCAGCAGAAGGTTACAGATCTGGAGAGCTTTGTCAGAGACTCGCCATACGACGTGATTGTCAACTGCACAGGTCTGGGCTCCAGGCAGCTGCTGAACGACGAGAACATGTATGCCGTGCGTGGTCAAGTGAGCCGCATCAAGGCCAACTGGGTGTTCGCCGCCATCCTGGACGAAAGCGATGATGGCAACTACATCATACCCAAGTGAGTCCGTAGTCTAAATATAGCCCAGCTGCCCGACTCTAATATGCTCTACCCAACAGCACTGAGTCCGTGGTGCTTGGTGGTACCCACCAGGAAAAGGACTACAACACCAAGGTCTCCGTTGCGGACAAGCGTTTCATTATCGATGGTTGTCGCCGCCTGATGCCAGGCCTAGTCCACACGCAGCACCTGTTCGACTGGGTTGGCCTGCGTCCGGGTCGAGTCCAGGTGCGCCTGGAATCGGAGCGGCGTGGCCGGAAGCTGCTCATACACAACTACGGACATGGTGGCAGCGGCGTCACCTTGTGCGAGGGCTGTGCCGACGATGTCCTCAGCCTGTTGCTAGCCGCCAAACTGAACTCCAAGTTGTAGCGATCCCCGCTTCAGATTAGTTAGTGTATTATCAGCAGAAATCAAGTGCCTGTTGCTAATACTAATTGCCCGAGCGTGCATTACAGACGCACAAATCTTTCCATATATAAACAATAAACAATGCTTATCATCTTTGCCTTATCGCTGCTGCGTTCGACGCTGCTTACATTCCAATCGAACTGGTTCCCAAGCGAACGAAATGCAGCCCTTAAATTTGAATTTCAAATAAATAATAACAATATTTATAATTCAAATACGTTCCTTACATTGTCAAGGATAAAATATCAGGGTAAACTTATCTTAAAATAAGTGCATTACATATTGCAGATTTATGTTTCAGCTTGGAAGAGTTTCTTCCAAGCGATCTAAACAGCAAGCAAGTTTTTGACAATTGCTTTGATCATGAATGTCCACTTTAAAGCCTCAAGCGTGTAAATGAATTTAAAGGTTTTTCAAAATTATTGAAATTTTTAAGCTCTTAGAAGATCGTAAAAGAGGAAATTCGGGATAACATTCTTTCATTTGTCTCACAGATAATCTGAAATTGAATACTCCAGGGAAGGAAGATTGTTTTATGATGTCACCTATTAACATATATCTATTTGATTCACATTTCATTTAGTCGCTGCAGCTCCTCCTCTTTCTCCTTTTGCTCTTTTGCCTTTAGAGCTTCGTGGAAGGCCTCAAATCCAGGCCATTTCATATAATGCAATATTGGATCCAGAGGCAGCATATAGAGCAGGGCGTACATTTCATCCAGATCGCGCAGACAATCGAATGGCCGCTTATTGCCCTCAGCCTTATAGATGGAGTATATCGATCTGCCAATTTCTGTATACTCGGCCAATTCAGCTGCATACTGGTCGTTGGTGGTCAGTGCGATGAAGCAGACGCGAGGCATGTGCATGTGCTGGGCCACCATGCCGAAGACGTCGAACATGCATATCGCGAAATTCTGGTCTCCATACAAATGGCTTGGGAAGCCAATTTCGTGCACCATCAGGGAATCAAAGTTATCCAAATCTAAGTTCCTCTTGGTGTCCGCCATAAGCTGTTCCTTCAAATCAATCAGCTTCTGGAACAGACCCTTCGCAACAAATGAGGGCAGAAAAACCCTACAAAGGGATTCGATTAGTTTGTCTTTTAACTGGGCTAATATTCCTTTCTATCTATCTCTTCATTTACCAGGAATGCCAAGCGTCAGTCATCCACTCGAGCAGGGCCACGGCTTCAATCCGGGTTTCACTCTCGTTCATCATCATCACGGAGCACTCGTTGCGTAAGATATGCCTACAATAATCCGTATATATACCCTTCATTTCCGCCAACTCATGCAGACCCAGCCCCTCATATACGATGCTCTGCAGAAATGAATTCTCCCACATAAATTCTATAACGATGCCGTAATACCTGCATAGAATTGGGTTAGGACTTTGTCTTGGACAGTGTATAGGCACTTGCTTGAAGTTAATGTCTGTTATGGGCCTGCCCTCCCATACATCCCACTTGATATCGTATTGCAACAGGCGTTCATCATCCATGCTACTTAACTTTAAATCACTTTTAATTTAGCGTAAACACAAAATTTCGTTTAAATACAAAACTATTTACACATATGGCTGCACATTAATTGACAGGAGTAGGCAAAAGTGTTCAGTTTCTAACGAAAAACTATGTTTGAACAGTAAAATTATTGATTGAAATATGTATACCCTGTAATTACATAAATCGACATCGCTGTCTTCACAAAACATACTTTTTCATTATCCGCAGTAACAAGATTACCATATAACTGCCACGCCTTGTCCGCCCATTTCAAATCAGGGAAATGTAATTTTCTGCAATGGAAAAATGAGTCGGAGTTGAAGTTTATAGTTAAAACTAACTTCTCGCCTTGGCATTCGACTTGTGAACTTGCTTTTCCATAACCACGAAGTCTGCTTAAACTAAAGTTTATCATATATTTTCAATTTTGAGAAAATAGTTGGATTTTGAATTTATAGTTAATTTATATAGTTATTTATATATTGATTCTTTGGTATAAGATCTCGCTCAAAAGCTTTTTTAATTAAACCAACCCGTTTCTTCGCTTCGGCTCGCTTGTTTCTTAGTCAAATGTTTGGTTTAAGGATTCGGTTCACAATAGAGCACAGTTCAATGGATTTTCCATATATCGAAAATATCTGTCATATCGATTGCATTTCCAATTGGGAATCAGTTTTCTCAACTTTCTTCAGCCAGCAGAAGAATGTAACCGAAAAATAAGAATGATTTTGATTGTCTTTAGATTTTACAGTCATTGAGATCTTCAGAAGATCAGCATAAAGAGTCAGATGTGGATACATCGCAGATGATGTTGATGAGATATGTCTCCCAATTTACGATACCCTAATTATACATAAACCGGGTAAGTCCTATTAGACTAAGCGAAATGTAGCATATACATTTAAAATATACAGAGGCTGTCTTTAATTTTAGCTTAAAACTTTTCTATGAATTTGACTTAAATATAAAACGAATTAGTTGCGCAATGAAGGCAATTATTCAACGGGATGCAAATATAAATGCGAAAAATGGTATTTAATTATCGCCATAGACCTTTATCCAGACAACTTTCTGACAGCGGTGGGCAACTTTTGCCGTTCAACATTTTGAATAAATTTGCATTTCACTTGAGCTGGCGAGTTGGCTGCCAGCAAGCGCGAGCAGCAGCAGCAATAAAAATAAAAGAAAACAACAATAATAAAAGGCAATTGAAAACTTTTGCATAAGTCGCAACAAGCTAACTTCATTTAACCGAAGCCGAAGTTGCTTAACACTCGCTTCCCCCTACCCCCTACCACCCAGCTCCAACTCCAGCGAACCTGAAGATCTAGGACCAACTCGAGGAGTTGTCTGCCACAGCCTGGTCGCCCAGCCCGCCTGCTCCAAGCCACTCGAAAACCACACGACACACTCCCAGCGAGTCGGCGCGCGAAATAGAAGTTTAATTTGTTTTTATAAGCGCGATTAACACATGAAATGTGTATTTGGGGCACAGCAATGGGACCCATAAATGTTGGACTAGCATTTAAAATGCTAACAACCAAAGCGGGTTTTGAATTACCGAATATTTCCGGGAATTTCAATAGGTAATTTGTCATAGGCGGAGTTAATATGAAGCATTAAGCGCGCAAAGCATTTCTCATAAGATTTTAAATCAATTTTACGCCTGCTTTTATTGAGTTTGAAGCAGATCGGAAGAAATTTAACTGTGGCCAGGAAGAAAATGCTACATATAAGTATATCAGTATTTAGATAGAATCTATTATAAAGTATGTTTATTCTGCTTGGGAAGCTACAGTAAATTTTCATTCTTCACAATCAATATTAATTAGAAATTAATAATCAAGTTGCTTTCTATACGCATTTCATTTGCGAAACAGGAGATAGTCGAAGTTACTTTAGCTGATGATAACATTTATTTTCAAAGTTTGCATTAAGTGCATTTTTTTTGCTTATTGGGATCGTATAATTGCTGAACAGTTTTCCAAAATCAGCCGAAAAGTATGCTATAATACTGCTTGGTTCTTTAACCAATATCTACTATATATTAGGTCCAGAAACCCTTCTCAGCCTCTGCGCAAATAGTATAAAATTGATCAAATTTGGACATCATTTTACGCTCTCTACGAAATGGTTCCCATGTTTTTTTATAAATAAATTATGGGGATCTTTATTAAGTACTTACTTGGCTATTTTTTTGCTTTACGTTTTATTTTTTGTTTTAGGTTTTTGTTTTTTTTTTAGATTTTTTAATGGTAGACAAGACGAGTATCAACATTAGAATAGAAAAAATAAAAATTTAAAGCTTAATCAGAATTGAAATATTTCGAATATTATCTAAGTCACAATATCTTCTAATACTTTACAAATTATTATATACATTTTATTAAATGTATATCCAAATGTAATTAATTCAAAACTAAGTAAAGAGTTTCAGCTCGGATCCCAAACTTAGAGACTCCAATTGAATTAGAAAAACCAAATACCAGTAAACTATGCTTACCTTCTGACTATTAAAAAACTTAAAGTTTAAGCATAATTTAATTTGATTTCCCCACTGCCCTGGCATAAAAGCTGTATTTTCTTCTGGATAAAGCCTGCATTAAGAAGTATATACAATGGCATTGCGCACCCTTTTTGTATTCAAGTATCTGAAAAGCACTTTAATTCGCGGATTATTCGGCATTTAGGAGTAAATAAACAAACAATGCGGTTCCTTGTGCTGCAGAGGATAACAATTGCGGCAAATGGCGGATGAGCGGAGAGATGGAGTTGGATGGAGATGGAGAGTTGGTAAATCGAGATCCTTTGGCGTTTCGCTCAAACATTTCAATAACGCGCTTGTTTTGAATTACTTTGTTCGGCTGCTTTTGTTGAACCCTTTGTTTATTTGTTTGGCACACACACACACACACACACACACAGAGAGAGAGAGCGACAGACAGCTGCATACACCTTGCGGCTGGCGGCAAGTGCATCCATTTCCACGTCCACAGACGCATCCCAATTCTGGTCCAGCCAGACAGGCTGCATGTGGCACAGCCATTTACAATCAAGAAACGTTTCCGTTTTGCATTTCATTGCGCGTTTTGTATTTCCGCGTTTTCGATTTTAAATAAAACCACGACAAGCGACGCGGCTGCAAGTCATGGGCGGCAAACAGGGCGGGGAGGGGCCGGGCGTGGTTTGGGGGTAGTTATGCCATCTTTTGGCTGGCATTGGGAATGCGCAGGTGTCACTGAAAAACAGCCAACGAGCGTTAAACGATTTTCGAATGAATTCAAAAATTCGCGATTGTTTTAAGCACAAGTGTGGGCTCGGATTGGGTAAGGGTTGGGTTGGGGTTGGGTTCGAGTTGGGTTAGGATTGGGGCTAGCCCCGGATTTGTGACGACGCCTGTGGCGAGGGCAGGTGAAATGTTGCGCGTGTAAACAATTTGGCGGATTAAATGATTCCCAAATGAGACGTTTTTATGCCACATCATAAACTCTGACGCACGAGCTTCTAATCCGTTACATGATATAATTCGCAAAATTCCTTATGAACTTTGAAAATTTCAACCGTACTCGGAAATTACTTGATTATTCTGAATATATTTAAATTGGGGCTTTTTTTCTCATTTGAACAACTGACTTTTTTTTTATTTAGATATTAAGATGAAAATGTGGGAAAAAGTGAATAAAATAATGTAAGGAAAATAATATGCATATGTGGCAAATGTCGAATAATTTGATTCAAATTTATATTTGGAACTTTCCTCTCACAACCTAGAAACAAATGTTTTATGGTTAGATCAATTTTCTATTATTACACAAACATTTTTACTTGATTTCATATATTTCTCAGACTTTGTATAAACTATATTTATCATCAAAATAATTGTTATTATTTTTATTTGTGGGCAAGCAAAGTCTACACTTTGACTTTGCGTAAGTTTTATGCTAATTTTGATAAAAGAATTCGATACCTAAAATCGAGTATAAATAAATATGTTTTCAAGCATAAATTAAATTCAAAAGCCAAATCTAAAAGCTATACACACAGAGCTCATATTTCAAGTTTCTTTTGTGCCAATATTTAGTTAAAATTTTTGGACATTTTAGAACTTTTGTACAAGTTACAATCGGATGGAAGGATAGCTATAAGAGTTTGTACGTCGGAAGGTTCAAATTGATTGAATTCCTTGAAAACTCTCACGTGACCAAAGGCAAATGTCAAAATTAAATTATTTCTTTACAATATTCAATTTATCAGCAGGCACGAGACAAGAATGATACGTGTTCGGAATAGACATGCCCGCACGGCACGGCACGGCACGGCACGGCTTGGCACCCAGCCCCTCGCCCGGGCTGACACTTTGCCATTAAAAGTGTCGCTTGTATTTAAATATCCAATTGACGGGCTGATATGGCTTGGTCTGGGCATCAGGCGCGAGTCAGCTAGTCGGGAAGCAGCTGTTGGAAACATTTAAGAATGCGTCGAATGGCGTTCGCTTTGACATTGCCCCAAATTCGGTTATCCCAAGTTCCAGTTGCCAATTGGTTGTGTGTGCCCTGTAAATGACACCCGAAGTGCTTTGAATTTTAAAATCCGACCATGAGCAGGCTGTATGCTCCGGCGGGGGCCAGGTCTAAGCGTAAGGTGTGCAAGACGTGTTTCAATTTTCGAATTTTGATGCGTAGCCGGGCGAGGGTGGATCACCGCCCTGGTTGCGACATGGGTGCGATTTATCCATTATTATTAACATACCTTTGCAGCGTATTTGTTTTTGGGTATTTATTCAAATTGAGACATTAGACAAATTAAATTTACACCTATTTCATTTGATTGTTATCGCTTGTTATGCCATTCCGCCCAAGGATTCTCGTCTATGTGTCATTTGCATTTTTTAATGCACATTCACGTTCGCCGTTATTGCGGCGAGCCCAGGCAATTATAGGAAAATGATACATGCCAGGCTAATAAAGGAAAACGATATACCAACAATGTGAAACCCCCGAAGATAAGCATCAACTCTGCCCCCGACTCACATACTGTTGAGGTCTACTCAGCTACTGTGCGCAATTTCAGGGCCACGCACCTCACAGTCGTGAGCTTTATACTAAGAAGGTCCAAGGAAAATTGAATTCATGGCTTGAATTTTGGGTAGCGTTCAGTTTAGTATAAAAGTAAGAAGCTGTTGAAAGTATAATTCTAGGATAAAAGTAAACAAAGAGTGGCCTGTTATCTGATATAGACAGACATCTAATCTTGTTCTTATCTAGACTGCAAATCAAACAATTGCTTCTGGTAGGTTCAAACCCAAACCTTGCCTTTAAGTTCGGTTTATGAACCTGGTTTTCTACATTTTAGTACCCAAGTTTTGGTTCGCAACCTGATTCGACTCTTTTCTTACAATTTTCCATTAACTAATTCAAATGGTTATAAGTTTAAATGAAGATCAGGTTTAGATTTTGGTTCAGGTTTTTGTCAGGGGCTTGGTTCTGCTTCTCCTTATCCAAATTTATCTTGTTAATATTCCGGTTTTATTCAAAAGCTTTTTGAAACCTTAATTCTTAAATCAGGAATATTTTATATTTTACCTTTTTCATATTCTCAAGTCTAAATTATATAATCTATAATCTATTACATTCTAATTCATATATCTAATATCTAATTCTTTGATCATGAAGTACAGAGAGAAGGGCAAGTTTTGAAGGGCTTTTCTCCAGCTGGTATAAAAACTGTTTCATAAATAAATGCAAGCTGAGTTGAGCTAAGCGAAGAGGCGTGTGAAAATGGAGTAAAAATCTTCACAACCAACAATAACGAGCTTAATATCAGAATATTTAAAAGACCATTTCAGCCTTTGACATTTTGACTTCACGTAGAATCAATAGTTGTCTAGTTGATGCGAGGACGGATAAAAGAAATGAGCAAAAAGAGTTGCGCTCATTAGTGACACGCGATACTCGAATAAAACGGAAATGGCAAATCAAATACTCAAAGCGTAAAAAAGGGCGCAAGGAGCCGAAGAAGCGCAAATCAGTTACAACTATGGACAGTTATCTCAGCGGGTCATCTCTTCACGAAAGGACAATTATGAGTGGACATGCTAATTTGTGCGTGGCCAGGCGAGGAAAGCCGGGCCAAAGGGACAGGCACGCGCCAAAGCAGAATACCTCAATATTTGTGGAGGGAACGTGATTTGGCGCATTTGCCATGGCAAGGACCGCGCCCAGCAAGCGCCAAGACAGCGCCGCGCCCAGACGCCGTGGACAGGACAGCACGGTGAATCCTTTCCCTACACACACACACGCACTTGATTAGCCAGCGCTGCTTTGCCTAAAAGTATGCAAAATGTTTTGTTCACGCTGCACAAACAGGCGCTTGAGCTGTGCTCAACTGAACATGGAGCACACGAAGCGTAACCGCTGAGCACGCAAAGGGTTAATTAATTAAATGCGCTTTGTGCCATGTTGATATATATATAAATATGCATAGGTAAATACGCTGCCAACAACCAGACACAGGTAACTCTATATACATCTATATATACGTGTCTAGTTACGGCCACAATCTGCTGCTGCACACGGCGACTGACTCCGCCCAGCTGGAGGCCACACCCACATTGCATTCGCCCCGTGCCCCGTGCCCCAACCCTGAGGTTGCCAGCGTCTTTGATGTAAACTTCGTAAAGTCTCAAGAAAATGCCTCGAGCTGTCGTTTTGTAATTTCCAGCCACAAATTCCGACTTTTGCCCCCACAAAAATAAGTTGAAAAGCGTTCAGTTTAACGCTTCAATTGCCTTTAACTCGAATACCCGGCAACTCCGTCCTTCACGTAGCCGCACTTGTATCTATTTATAAGGGAATACTCGAAAACTGCGCCCTGGGTGTGTCTGTGTCGTCGCCCAATACGTTTTTCCTCTACCCTGTACTCAGAAAATGGTTGAAGAGGACTGTCGGAAGTTGTGAAGATTAGATTCAATATATTGTTTAATAGAACTATATTTACATAGAAGCAAAAATTACGAATAATGTATTTAGTTTTGACTTTTCATCAATATGTTAAAGCTGGGAAGCACAGTTGTATTCCAGCAGAAATATATCAGACTTACGATATATTTATGTGACGATTTTTTCGTACAACAACTCAATTGTTTATGGAAAGTTCGATTGAGAGCTATATCTGATATACTGGTCCAGTACTGATCAAATATTATATTTTTAATATCCGACTTGATTCGAGGGAGATAAAATATTTAAAGTTTCGTCAATCTGTTAAAGCTAGAAAGCACAGTTATAATCCAGATAAAAAGCAGTTTTACAATATATATTTTTGTGAACAGCAACTCAGTATTTGGTGAACAGCTTGATTGGGCGCGGCCCAAGTCTGATTAAATATTATTTATTTAAGATCCGAAGAGATCAAAGCGAATTAAAGATATTTAAAAAGCAGAGTTATATACCTTAAGACATATAGCAGATTTATTATTTAGATAGATATGTGTAACTTTTGCTTATACAGCTCCGATTTTGATGAAAAAATATTTTGCTATGATCAGACTTGACCTAAGCGAGCTATACTCAGCTGCAGTCAATTAATTAATAAAATATTTAAATAAAATTCGATTTGGGAAGGATTATATCGTTGAACTCTGGATTTTTGGAATAAATTGGCATATTAAAATAAAAGAAATCTTAAATTTAGAAGAAACATGATAAAAATGAAATTTATGAATTCGTATATAGATAACTACTAATTGCTGCCTGGAGTTTACTTTAACGTCTTTGCGGAAATGGAATCGATTCTAAAATCAAAATTCAAGATATTATTGTCAAATCAATAGTATATTCCTGCTCTGCTAATTAAAGATTTTAGATGCTATATCGTTTTGGACTAGTACTGAATTGGGATAGGACTCCTTTTTGGAAAAGATAGATAAGCGCCGGATACAGTCAGTCCTGCTTACAGGATATCTATGCGCCTTACCCATCCAGCTGGAGTGGAATTTGAATGGCAGAAAAATAAAGAAGCTAAAAGTAGACGCTGTCATGACGTCAATTCCAGGCACTTGGCTGTTAATTAGAAGCTCATTTTCAATTAATCAAAACGCCAAAAGAAGCGCCAATAACATGCCTTACAACAGTTAACGGCATCGCGTGTGCTGCCCTCCAAAATTGTTGCAGAAGATGGGCGGGGGCACGCCCCCTAAGCCGAGCAATGTCAACGCCAATTGATTGCCACAGGACATTAATAATTCAGAAGGATCGTTGAGCGGTTGATTCCAATTGGAGTCGAATGCGGCGCATCTCATTTTATTCGTGTTAGCCGCTCACTGAATAATTCGAGACTCGCTGCGAAAATTGTTCGGGGACCCGCAAAGTGGAGCATCATCAACAGCCTATCCACTTGGCATTAACGGCGCTTAGCTGCGGCAGCTGCCACAGGTAGCACGGCGCACACCTATAAACATTAACTTGTCAATAAAGGTAATTCATTATGTCGCTCTCGAATGCCTCCGGGGAACGGCTCCGTGGCTAAAGCGAATTGTCTGGCCGTTAAGCCAAAAGCCGCAGTACCTCAGCTGACAGCTTTTGCCCTGCATCCGTATCCGTACGTATGTATATGTATCTGTATCTGTATCTTTTTAGCTGCTGCGCATTTGACATTCAACACTCAACTTTTCGGCTGCCGGCTGCTCCATCGATGAACAATAAAATATTCCTCTGATGGGCAATAAAAAGCTTATTGCTTATCGTTGGCTCTGCTGACAAAAACGCGACGATTTCGTGGAATTTAAGGGATATTCCATTTAACGGTAGGTGGAACAATTGAAACCCGTTGGTAAGTTTCACTCTTTGAAAAATCAATTTCATTCTCAATTGGGAATTTCACATGATTATTGTTATTATTATTATTTTTATACCCTCAACCCATTCAAAATGGGTAAACGGGGTAAACGTATGCAACAGGCAGAAGGAAGCATCTACGATTATTCTTGAACACCATCAATAGCCAAATCGATCTAGCCATGACTGTCGCTCCGTCCGTTTGTCCGTCCGTCCGTCCGTCCGTCTGTCCGTATGTATGCAGGCAAGGATCCCAGAGCTAGAGACTTGAAATTTGGAAAGTGGGTTCTCCTACTGGCCGAAATCCTGCTTGGAATATCTCGGGTGAATAACGTCTGATTTTGGAATAATATATCTCTTTGTGTTCGTACGGATCCCTACTACCGATTGGTAGTCAATTTAATCTAATATCGGCGGCTTACATCAAATTTGTTTGACAAAAAACCAACTCTGGAATAATGTCAATCTTTTTGATGATAATTTTGGAATATCTCGTTCAAGTAATGTTCGACCCTTGCAAATACAATACTTAACAACTTTTAAAATCAAAAATTAAAAACGTTTGCCCAAACAATCCTTAACTTCTTTCAAATTCTTATACTCAAATTTGGTATGCTAGGTAAAAAACTATAACGAAATGCTAAATGAATAGCAATCCTTTTAGAAATACGATGCCCCTGATATCAATTGCAAATTGCAACGAGTACACAGACAAATATCTACTTATGGAGTATCTTGTATCTGTATCTATAACGTGTTTGTCTGTGTGTTCGTGCTTGGCTGCGGTGGCCAATGCGGTGACCAGAGACACGGACATGGCCATGGATACTCGACAGAGCTCCTGCTGCTGCGGCTGCCGCCTGCTACTCGCGTGACACGTCAGATCAATTTTTCGAAATATATTTTCTATGAAATTTATTTGCCTGTCATTAGAGTTTGGCAAAACGTGCTTTGGTCGCATTTGCAAGTGCTCCGCTGGGGGCAATGGCTAAAACAGCAGCCGCAGCCAAAAGCCAACCGGAGTCCGAGTCGGAGCCAATAGGTTTCGGATATGGTCGCAGCGCTGTGACAAAACCATACGTGAGCGCAAAAGCTGCAACAAAATGTTGCGTTGGGCGGGGTGAAAACAAATTTTTCTTTTTGCGCATCTGACGGATACGTGTAGAGCGCGCACGTGTGTTTTATGAAAATTGCGTTTCAATTGACAAAAAAGGCGCGAGCCATGAGTTTGGAGCGAACCAGAAAACATAAAATATGGCAATTTATGGCGAAAACTCTTTCCAGCTTTATGTGTGCGCCTCAATCTACCCATCATGAATATTACGCTGATGAAATTGTTTTCATTTCGACTCAATTTTCGTGGTTGGCCCAGCGCGTGTCGACGGGTGGTCCCCGATTGCGCGTCTCCCGTATCCGGTTGTTGCTCCGGCCCGGCAGTCAGGATATTTATTATTTTATTAGCGGCGTGTGTTCACCCATTCCCAGCATTATATCTACGCTGGGTGTGGCGCAATTTTTACGGCCACTCTCTCGCTCTCGCTTAACCCTTTCCGGCTGTCTATTTTGGCCAAAAACCGACCTGGCCAGGCTGTTATGATAATTAAGTAATGGCTCCGTACACACTCACTGCCACATGTCCAAACCTCCTATAACCAGCTCACTTCGCCGGCCGCTTGTCCTTAAGTGCTGCCCACTCGAGCGTCACTCTTCATGCAAACGGGATTCACATTCGTGGACACGGAACTGGGCCTGCCTACGGCCGGCAAAGTCCTTCCTAAGGTCCTTCCGCCTGTCTGTCTGTTTGTTTGTCTGTCTGTCTGTCTGTCTTTCTGTTGGTTTGTTTGTTTGTTTGCTTCTCGTGTTGGTTTTCGAATTGAGTTAGCACTGTTTTTGTTGTTGTTATTGGCATGAATAATTACTGGAAAAATCGTAACTCTGTTGCACATGCATAATGCATGTCGTCAGTCAACACATGCCCACATCCAATAAAATAGTTCAAGGCATAAAAATAGTACTTTATTTAAGTGTTGCTTAGGCAGTTCTGATAAACGATACTTCTATAGATCGCGGGGAAATAATAATCAAGCTTAAAGATACTGCTGCTAAAATTATATTCAATCTGAACTGTGAAAGTGTCCCAGTCAGCACAATGAATATGCGAATCGAATCCCCAGCCAGTGTGTGGATATTAATTGTCTCAGCCGAAGGCCATGGATGTTAGCGCTATTTAAGAAAGTAAGTTGTAGGATTACCTATTGTATATCATGCTATAATAATTATAATGATAATGAAAATAATAATAATTATTACACCAAGAAATGTGTAGCTCATTCAATAACCTCCAGATCTTATCATCTTCAATCTTGGATTTTAGGCACATTTTCGAATCTTCAAGTGTTGCAATTTGCAAGCATCCGGTAACAAATACAGGTCTTTCTTTTTAGCTAAGCAAGTTTATCATGAGGGTAAATATTTGACAAGAAGATACAATGTTGGCATGCTTGAAGTTTTAAGCGGTGTGATTAATAGACAGAGATTAATTACAGACACATCTGTAATATATAGCAAATGAAATATCCCAAAAAAATGCTTAAAAGTTTCCATTTGTAGTGCCAAAAGGCATTTGGGTGCAATAAACTAGAGATATGTGTTTCAGTTTTTATCTTGAATAGTATATTACCATTTCCTGTACTATGATATCGTTGATTGTGCGAGTAGGTGAATGGGTTGCCTACCAAACGATTTGTTAAAAGATTTCATTTATGGTTTTATGCTCACATGCCACTTAACAACTACCAACAATCGCAGATAAAAAGCAAAGAACCAAAACAGGCCCGATAAAAGGGGCCCCAAAATCAATTGGAATCGGCTCGTCAGGTGACAATTGTAGTCATGGACTCTGAACTGTTTCGATTGGAGGCAATTCGGTTAGGTTTTCGGTTGGTCGTCTGTTATCTGGATAGCTTAACAGTTATCGTAAGCTAGCCCGGGTTTTATCATCATATCTGAACGTGAAGCGTTTGCTTTCGTTTCGTTTTGTTTTGTTTTTTTATTTTTGTTTTGGGGGGCAAAAGTTCAGTGCGCGGCACGGAGCCCACAAAAGGCCTTCCTAATTGCGCACTAAATTAGCTGCAAGAAGAAAAAAAAAAAAAGAAACAAAAAATACAAATTATAATAAGAAACCAGCCCAATGAATGAAGCGAAACATGAAATGTGCCGCCAATCAAAAAGGCGCACATTAAAATTACCCACAAAATTGCCGAAAAAGAAATGAATTGAGCAAATGAATAAATAAATGGGCTCTGCTCAACTGGTTGACTGCGTTTACGAGTCACTTACTGCTACTGCTGCTCTTACTGCTACTGCTGCTGCTGCCTTTGGGCCCGCCTCTTGTGTCAAAACTGCGGCTGCTGATTTCAATTTCGAGCAGACGAAGCAAAACAATTGAAATCCCACTCAATAAGAATTATGACCAAAATACGCTAAATATCCAAAATAAATTGATCAGCTGAGCTGCCTGTAGAAGTGGGCTGCAAAAAGAATTATGCCATGCGGATATTTAAGAGTACATATTACAATTATAAAAGATTATTCAAAGATAAAATGCGTATGAAATGGGAGGATAAAATCAACCTAACATGTGCCTTACATTTGTAAAACTTCGTTAAAATATGGACTCTAGGAAATGTGTTGGAAGTAATATTATAGATAGATCCGATAGATATCGAGTGTTTGTGGGTATCTTACTAGCCAGGAGTTGACATGAAAAGCTTAAATCGAAGCTTAAAGCGGGGCTAAAATAAAAAAAAATTAAAATATCACATTTATTGGAAAATCTGGTTTAACACTAAAACTGTTCGTCGAACAAAGAACGTAAGTAATATTCGTGTTGCTCTTATTTTTTTTAAATACATATATATATACTACTTTATAAATTACATAAATTATTTTTTCAATATCTTAACAACTTTGACTGTTAACTCTAAAGTTCTACTCCCTTCAAGCGCTCAAACATAAGTCAAGTATCGATATTGCTTTCTTTTCAACCTCGATACTATTCGTTCCCTAACTCGTTTTTATATGTAGAACCTTATGCTATGTGGCATACGAACAATTGGATATCATATTAATGGTCAAATGGATCGGACTTTAAGCTCCGAAGATCTATATATATAATATGTTTGTGACTGGGGGAAGAAGCATTCGTCGTAAATTGCGCAGTTATCAATGTACGTGCTTACTTGTGGGTATATGTATGTGCATGTTTATATATGTAGGTATAGGAAAAGGTAAGAAGCAGGTTTGTTTATGCCCAACCAGAGCACCCTAGTCTGTTCCAAATATCATGGGTGTAGCCAACTCGACTTAGACAATACCTTATCCATACACCAGCCTGGGCTCATATTCACCCTCATATCGCTCATCTGTCAAGATAAGGCTTCAACTCTTAAGCACGCCTCGTTTTATGGAATTTCGGATGCGGCTTGGCTTTGGTTTCAATGCCGACCTCATCATCCGTATTGACGTTCAATGGCACCCACACCAAACCAGCCTCGTTTGGTGGGGTCTGTCCCGAGTTTCATAAGCGCGCAATGTTATTGAGAGCACATTCGGGGGCTGGCTGGCGATCAATTTAAATTAAGCCGAAGATTTTGTTTTAATTAAAAATCTTCAAATACGCTTAATGACAATTAATTGGTCAACATCATCGGCTCTCGATCGCCAGGGGCTAGGCTGGGCTCTCCTAACTTTCCATTTTCACAATTTACACTCTGGAGATTGCAGCGTCATTCCGGCTGATCGAGGATCGCTCCGAGCGCCAGATGGCCACCAGTCACGCAACCACCATAAAGCGCACCACACGCTCGCCGCGACTCGGCTCACATATTGGGCGAGGGGCTGGCTGCATGAGGTTATTGTGGGCATGTCGGGAGGCCCATTTCAAAACGTTTCATTTCAATTGAAACAAATCAAACTGAAAAGTGACGAGATACACCCACGCAACGCCTTCGATTGTGTTTGGGCTCATCGAGCCGACTCAACGATTCAATATATGAAAATCAAATGAAAATCTATCAATGTGTAGAATGAAAGATTCTTCTAGCGAAACGAAGCGAAGTCTGTAGCTGCAGGGAGTTCTGGGACGTAGGAAGAGTCAAGCCTAGCTAAAGTATTCCCTTTCAAGGTATTTTAAATATGCATTCAGGAATTAATTTATTCTTTCTCTATGCATTTACATTACTAAGGGTCTGTAATGAAAGACTTAAAAATATATAAATAGGGGACCTATTAATAAGAACTTGTATTCCTTTCTAGATTATTCCCAGCTTTTCGAATGTCTACCGATTTTGGTACATAGCATTCATCTATATGTTCTCCTTTTCTTGTATTCCATATTTGTCATATTTGCCTTTTTCCAATTAATCATTAATTAATAGAATTTATTTTAACTTTCTACGGGTTAGTTCCCATAGTAAATATTTAATCGATCCATCGAATTTTTATATTTTCATTATAGCGCATTTTCTTTTTGGTATGTTTACATCAATTTATGCATATTTTCATGTATCTAGCCAAATATTTCAAGAAGTAGCCAGCCTTTTCCAGCTATTTTTTCTCTAACATTTTTCTCTTAAATTAATAAATAGTTGCTGAACAAAGTTCTCCATTTCCTAGCTTCAACAAGGAATTTAATTGACCTATTATGACACATACGCGTAGCTTGAATAAATTCCAGATGATACGGAAATGGTATATCCCAGAGGTATTTCCGAGTAGGGCAAACATTACTAACCTCGTTACTTAACCGCAACAGCTTATTATAAAGTTTACGACTTTGAAGCATACAACCAGCCGAAGGACAAGCCAATTGGGCGTGAATCTAAATGATGGTCAGCAAAATGACGTTAATAACTAGTTAGGGTAAGCCTGTGGGTGGGCAGGGAGAACGGGTGGGTGGGGGAGGGAGGGTAAGTTGAACTAAATAATCTGTGAACTTTACAATGAAACAACAGAGTAGAAACCGAGCTCGTGGCCAGCTGACGACCCAGTCCCCAAAGGCAACACAACTGATGGACGACTGATGACATAATATGCAAATAATGCAAACACATACACAGGTAAATACACACACGCACACACACGTGGTGCTGCACTATATAGTTTTTAGCTTGATTTCTTCAGGGAATTTCTCTGCATGCCAGCTGACAAAACGAACGACTATAACACTTAGAGTAGTGTGTGTGTGTGTGTGTGGGCTGTGTGTGTTTGTGTGTATTTACCTGTGCAGCTCGTTTATCTTTTGGAACTCGGACTTGGTAATTTAGTTAATTACTTTAACATGTAACTGGCACCGCTCTGAAAGGTGCGGAGCTTCCTTCTAATCGCCGCCTCTGACAGCTGAATATGTCAGCGGGTTGCGTATTAGGTGCCAGCTCATTTTTGCATTCGCTGTAATTAAAATAATTACCCCTTCCGTTTAACCCAGTTTCGCATGGCACCCTCCCCCCTCCGGGCGCTGCTCAATTTGTTGCATTTGGTCGTCCATTAGCCCGCATTGTCTTCAGTCACAGTTGTGGCACGCGGAATGCGAGTGTGGCGCGGTTGCGTGCCTCATTGGCCCCGCAGCCAACCCTCTACCCTTGCCTACCCTGGGCCAAGCATTGTTATTATTTTGTCACATGTGAACTGAGGCGTAAGCGAAGCGATTACAAAAGGGTGCCCAGCAGCAGCAGCAGCAGAAGCAGCGGGCGGGGCGGTAGCCAGGACTCTCGGCCTGGTTTGCTTTCCAGGATGAGGCATCAATCGGCTCTGTTTGCATACATATGTAGCTGAAAATGCTGCTTGCGGCGCTGATTGTTCCTTTTGTTGGGCCGCCGCTGAAATCGAGACTTACCCTTTGATCCCAACGCTAATATACGCCTACCCACCCGTCCACCCAACTGTGTGCTGGCTGATCGAACATTATCCCATAATTATAGGGCTTCCGTATGTTGTGGGCATTTGGCTTTTGGGCGCACGTGCGCCTGCCTCGCCCCCAACCCCCGCACACAATATTTATGCAACAATTTAACCGCAAAATTTATTCATGATTTTCAAAATTGTTTTCAAGCCGAGAACCCTTTTCTATTCTCCGGCACAGCGTCATATGTCGTTTATGTTGTGGCCAATTTTCAGATTAACCGATTTATATTTACATTAAACGGTTTCAATGCCGAACAAGTGGATTTTTGCTGTGGAAATTCGAGAGCGAAATGCTTAACGACAACTCAATAGAAATCCAATAAAAGAACGTATTCTTTTTAAGATCTTAACAGCCATCAGAGGATCAGAAATATTATTGTACATACTTTAAAAACAAAACAAAATATATGAAATAATACTTATATGAATAATAATATATGTTATATTCAAAAACTATATAAATATCTTAAATATTACATTAACTTCGTATTACCCTTTTTGCATAGAAGAGCTTATAACGCGCATAAAATATTACCCGTCTTTGCCCGTGCCGAGTGTATTACTTCGAAATTCTATACATCGGCTTCTCACGCATTTCCTAAAGTGAAAAAATGGTTAATTTCCCGATCCACTTTGAACACTTATATTCACTGGAACGCGTGGAAATTAAACACTTCCCTAGAAACGAAGTTTAAATGTGATTTACCTGTTGCGGAAAGTCGAATATAGGCTAAATATTCTATAAATATATATAAATGTCTTCAAGGCAAGTTTAGGCTATTTCCCATGAATCTACATCCAAATACAAAAGGAATACTTTCAAATTAGGTCAAATAGGCCTTTTCCAATTCTTCTCAAAAGTATTTTCCTGCCGCACAAGCCCCAATCGAATTGTTTTAAATAACATTTGAAAGAACCAAAAAATACTTTATCCTGATCAGACATATATACTTCATTCAGTCTGAAATGCAACTGTCAATGCGTCACATTATTCGTATCAAATGCTGATACCCTCTGCTAAGGCATAAAATGCCGATCCGAATGACTCCACAAGTTGTTGTGCATTTAGCTCTCAATTGGCATCGAAATACTACTGTTTGCTCGGATATAAAATGCTTGAAAAAAATAAAACAGTTAAGAACAATTAAGAATTTGAAATCATGCAAAAGTTCGCAAATGTCAAACTTCGAAGCGTGAGAAATATTTTTGCAGTGAATCAAAACCAGAGAAGGAGAAGATATTTTTACAATTAAAAATGCGGTTAAAGTTGGAATTGTGGGAAGCAGCAAGCGGAAAATACACTGGAAAAATATGATTGCAGCTGAAAGCGGAATGTAAGACTCAGAGGAATTTATAAGGAAAAATATCTATTTATAATCTATCTATAATTGAAGTATCCGTGTAATTAGTTCAAAGTATCCTTTAGATATTATTGAGCGATATTTAAAGGAAACTCTAGTATACTGAAATACAAATATCAACAACATTCTTGAATAAAGCTAAAGAACAATGGTGTCTGGTTTTAGATACAAAATTAAACCAGGAAAAAGCAGATAATTTCACTTAATGACCAGAAATATCTTTGTTAGGGAGCAAAGTATCTTTCAGATACATATTATTGAGCGATACCCAAAGAAAACGCAAATACTCTGCGTTCCTTAAAAAGTACGCAATATTATTGAATAGAGCTAGATACAATATCTTCAGGTTGCAGATACAAAATCAAACCTAAGAAAGAATACAAATAAGTTCACAACTCGACTTGGCTGCTTTTGGTTTGGCAGTGTAAAAACCACAAATCGTTTCAGACATGCGATTTTTTTGCACTCTATCAATTGCGAAGACTCCGAAGAGGCACAGCAGCGGCTCGGTCCGGTCCGGCCCGGTCCGGAACGCAATGTATCCGTTGGATACGCTGTGGGCGCGATATGGCCATGTCACCCTTTTCATTAGGCTCCATTAACAGTGTTGGGGGATTAATTGAATTTAATTGATTTGCCAAAGCAGACTAAATTGGCCACACTGTCTAGATTCCAAGCGAGGCGCTGCAACAGATACAGCCACAGATACAGATACAAATGTATCCATGAGATACATTACAGCTCGACTTGACTCGACTCAATTCTGTCTACCGATGGCTGTAGCTGGAAATGGCCGTTCGCTTCGGCTCGCCTGCTGGCTGGTTGGCTGGCTGGCTGGGATAAATTAATGAGAGTACATGGAATGGATTCTACTTTGGGCGACATTGTCTCGGAATCATTTGATCATCTAACATTGCTTGCAAATACATTTGAGTACACATGAACTTTTATGTACTTATATGTATTTACGGACCTACCATATGACATCATCAGCCGCATTTGTGCGGGTCTTTGGGTTCTGCCTGTGGCTCGTTTAATTGCATGATGAGCCGCCGCCGCTCACAGCTTGAGATCTCTGCTCCCATGTATGGGTGTGAATTTCTCTCTGTCCGTCTCCCTAATGATTGGCCCCAACGGGGGCGGCTGCTGTGGGCGTGGGATCTAGAGCTTACACTGCAACTGGCGACTTTTCAACTAACCGACTGACACTTTTGACAATGGAACTGCTTAATTACATAGATTACCATCATCGCAGTCGTTTTGTTGTTACTGTTGTTGCTGTTGTTGTATCTGCATTGGACAATTATGCGCTATGCCCAACTGGTTCTAAATATAGCTGCAAATTGACAAATGGGGAGCTGATTCTAACTAATTAGTCTCAACTGAGAACTGTGCTCTGATCAAATTCATCTGCAATTCAGAATGCGAAAACCGAATGACGAGATATAGTCTTTAATTATGCTTTATTGAGGAGGAAGTTTTCTAACAAATGTTCCAAATCAAGCAGAGTTTACTAGACAGTTACAAGCTTTCGAAGAGTTTGACTATCGCAAACACTAGATTTAAATGGATAAAGATAGATAATTAAGCCAACAATCTTCTATAAGCCTCAACATTGTGTATTAATAACTAGTCAATGACTAAAATATTTGCCGAAAACAGCACGTATTTAATAGTTTTTATAAGAACATGCCCATTTAACATAATAATTGCTAGAAATATTTAAGTAAAATAATTGCTTTATGTTGTTAAAATAAGGCAGATTGAATATGTATATGAGATACTACTATATAGGCGCACATGGTAGTCCAAGATAAAAACTCAATAATATCTGAGAGCATTAAAGGTGTGGTTGGTGCCTGAATGGGAATAGAATTATTGAACAAGCAGATAAGTTGTTGATTTCTTCTATTTATATCAACAAACTAAAGAATTTTTATGCGATTACCACATCATTTTAAAGTTCATGTTAAGCTAGGTTTCTTCCTTGAAAGAAAACGGAGAAATACTGATAAAATTTTGAATAATTTGTAAGATATGTATTGATATTGTATGAACTAAATGATACATTAATCCAATAACAAATTATTATTTATTAATTGTCGACAAAACGAGAGTCAATTTAAGTATTTAATGCATAAGGACGATATTTGATAATGTTTTTACCTTATGGCAATGCAACTCCTGCAGGATCCAAATAAAAGTAAAAGAATAAAAAAATGTTAAATAACATTGGCAACATAATTACAGAAAGTAAACGAAAATCCGTTAAAATCCATCATACCTTAAAGAAATAAATGCTTAAAGATTCTTAAAAAAAACACATTCATTTTGATTTAGAAACCTTCCGAAACGACTTTTCAAGCTAGCTAAAAAATGCACAATTAAAAAACTATTTCAATTAATTTTTTAGCTTCCATTTGCTTGGCTTATCTAGAAATGATTCGCATGAGTTGTACCTCAATGCAATAAACATTATCATAAATAGTATTGGGGATTTGAGTCGGTAAACAATAGTTGGAATAATCACTAAAGTACAATAACAAATGTACCTTCATTATGTGTATACATATGTATACCTATTTGTATACATATATATACAACTTCTTTTGATTGCATTCCATTTATTTATTTACTGAAAAAGTGCAGCTCAATGTTGACATTTAAATCAGGTACTCAATTATTTAAAACGAGACAGCGGCCAAAATGTATTACGAAAGTTGCCCTTGTTCGTTAACTAAATAACACACACACACACAGACACACACACATTGCTTATACATATATGTGTGTGTAGTGTGCAAATATTTTTGTTCGTTTTGTATTTGTTTTACCTTGATTTAAACAATGCGCTGGCTCCGCCCCGAACATGGCACTGGGACTGGAATTTTTCGGATATGGCTGCTCTACTTTAGCTCAGACCCACACACAGTCGCACACTCGCACACACACGTGAATCAGGGGGCAGCGGGTCGACGGATTCGATGCCCCACCAATGCGAGGTGAGACGAAGCGCAGAGCTCCTCCCACTTGGCGCTGGGGCGACCCAATCACAGCTCTGCGGGCACTGCGCATGGTAGGGTCTGCGATTGCGCCTCTGTTTTCACAGATAACAAATCTTAATCGGCGCAATGGTTGCTCTTATCTGGTTGCCCAGTGGAAAATCAATCGATTCAATCGAATTCGTTTGTTCGGTAATTAGCTTTTGGACAACATTTGTTTTTGCCGCTGTTTTTGTTGTTCTTGTTCTTGTCGCCTGCCGTTTTTATTTTTGTTAAATCTCTCACTGCGTCGGCGAATTGTGCGGTTAGAAAAACAATGCGCACCTTATAAATACATTCTGCAACTAACCCATTTGTATTTCAATCAAAATCATGTTTGTGCACCGCTTGATTGACAAAACGGGTAAAAAAAACAAGCCACGAATTGCCAAAAAAAAGTACGAAAATCAATAATGCAAAGTTTTTCCCTGAATTTTAATTCAATTTCAATTGTAAGCCAATTGATAAACCAGCCCAGCTAACTTAAATATCTATATACGGTATACTGGCACGGTTTAAGATTTTTTTTCAAATTTAAAACTTCGCCTTTTCCACGATATTCACGATTTTAGTTATATTTCTCATATATAGATTAAAGCATATTTTTAAGTCGATGGGATGGAAAGCACAGGCAAATACGTTGATTTTTATATAATGTAGGGCCTTAAAGGTCGAAAATTCAACTTCCACTTAAAACTAAACCATTTTCACCTTGGAATAGGCGGATTCCGCGTAAAGTGGAAGACACGTCTCAATTAAATTTCTACCAGGATCTTAGAAAATCAGTTTGAAACCGATCAGATGGTAAAAAGGTTTCACTTTCCGCTAATTCTCAACAGTTCCACTGTGAAAAAATTGTAAAGCCAGTCAAAGGAAACTTGAAATCTTGTTCACACGACTATTTCCACACATTTTCCTCCTTGGACGGGTGGATTTTTCGACAAATGTGAAATACTCTTCTAATTGTTATTTCTTTTTTATTCAAGGCCAATCGAATGGTAGGTAAAACAGTTTTATAAAATCTTTTTCACGCTTGTGGGTGGAATTATTAGACAATTCGATTCGTTTTCGCTGACTGACACAGACTAAACTGTAAGATATAGTAGCCCCCATTTTTTTCTAATATGGGGTTTTGGAAAATTTAGTGTTGAGTAACATTTGTGTATACTGCCATTTCCATATGTACAATAACTTGAGGAATTTAAATAGTATTTAGTACTCCTTGTATTCCAAAATATTTACTGCCCTTTATGATGAAGATAAAGAAGATTTACAAGCAGGGCAGGATCGTCGTCGTTCTCACAGGACGTTACGCTAGCTGCAAGGCGATCATTGTGAGGACCTCCGATGATGGCAAGCCGGAGAATAAGCCCTTGGGTCATGCGCTCGTCGCGGGCATCGACGGATGCTCGCGCAAGTTGACCAGGAAGATGGGCAGGAACTATTTGAAGCAGAGATCCAAGGTCAAGACCTTTCTGAAGAGACTGAAGTACACACATCTGATGCCCACACGCTACACGGCGAAGGATGTCAGTGTCGAGCAGCTGGTGGCCAGGGATCTGATGGATCCCGCTCTGCGCAAGATGTGCCGGTTCCAGTCTCGCGTAAAGTTCGAGTCGCTGTACAAGAAGGGCAGGAACAAGTGGTTCTTCCAGGATGTGCGCTTCTAAGTGCCAGCTGCCTCTATTAAAGTCTCTTGGTTGGATCTGAAATAAAGGCTTCTTAAAATTTTGGGCTTTGGTACAAGGTAGTTCAATCTACTTCGCAGCCTCAGCGAAGCATCTAGATATGCGTTTGTGTTCGATGCTATTCAAATATTTACCATGCAGTAAGTAGTAGGGTCGCTCTCGTCAAGTTCTCTGATTAATCCGCTGGTTAAATAATGGACGAGTACTCGTATATCTGGTCTTTTATCTCCTGGTAAAGGTGGTGGCAGCAAACAAGCCCGACCATAAAAATAATTATAACTTATCAATAAACGTGGAGAGAAGGTAACCCGGCCTGAAACTCGTAGACTTTATGTCGCCATCGCAACGTCAGATATATACGCATCCAGACTTGTTTACAGACATTTACCGCAGTTACATGTCGTAAATTATACAAATATCAATCAACAAAGCTTCAGGGCAATTGCCCTTTCTGATTGCCGTCTGTATTATGACAGAAATGGTTGTCGTGTGTATATTATTAGAACTATATACAAATACCTGAACCTTCTCCCTATGGTCTCAGCAAAGCTTAGATGTGATCCAATAGATTCACGTATATTTCACAATAATTTGTGAATTTCGTGTGCATAGATTCACGACGTCTCTACTTAGCGCAAACTATATAACTGAATGTATTGAGATAATCCACTTATATTTCACAATTTTTTTGCAGACTTCGGCTCGGAGCACATTTCTTAAATAATACGATTTCGTAGTTTCTAGTATAAAGCAAGGAGTTCGGAGATTGAGACCAAAGTTTAAGGTTAAGGTATTTCACCTATGTATCACAATATGTTTCGGATTTCGACTGAAAGGAGTCACGAGCTTTTGTAGAGCGTCTTTCAAGCTCGTAGCTTCCAGTGTGAAGCCAGGAAATCGAAAATAGTCAATAATTACAATACAAATTGCTGTTTGTGTAAATCGGGCCATAAATAATTACGTGGCATGGCCATAGCAGCGAGTGTGGAGCTAGAGGGCACCCCCATAAGGCCGGGGTTTTTGTGGTAGCTATAAAACCGGAGTTTTATTTCAATCTGCCGCCTCTGGGTGCTCTATATGGGCCTATCAGCCGCACAGAGTCAGCCCAGTCCAGCCCGCAATCGATCTGTGGCCCACCATTGCCGTCGATTAGATAAGAGCACAAACAGCACGCACCACCAGTATGGACAACAACAGGAGGCTCGACCGTTATGGAAGGTGGAAGTTGGAGGCGTAATAGGTCTCTATCATCAAGTAAGCGTCCCGTTTATGCATCCAGATCCACGCACACACACACACACACACACACACGAGCAGTCGCACACACATCTATCGATCTATAAAGAGGCACTAAATCAACAACAACAGCAATGCCGCGTCCAACTGGAGTCAGAGCTATAAATAATTTATTTATAGCTTCGGTGGTGGAATATTGCCACCACACAGAGGTACTAGAGGCAACCAGCACCAGCAAAAACACCTCATCATGCCCGATACCCGATACCCAAATGCACGCCAAGAGACGGATACGGACACGGGGCAATCAGTACAACGTTTTGCTGATTGCCGATCCGACGATCCGACGATCCGCTGAGTCGTTCTGCTTTAGTGGCCCGTGGTTCTTATACCTCGAAACCAAGAGATAAAATGGGTATTATGATTTTGTGCAAGTGTATGTAACAGGTAGCAGGGGAGGCTTCCCCCAAACACTATATAGTATATATATTAACTATAAAAGTATATTTTATCGATCAGAATCGATCTGACCATGTCCGTCTGTCTGTCTGTCTGTTAACCCGTCCGTCTGTACGAACGCTATAAAAAAAAGGCTGGACATAGGAAACGTAGGACCTCCTATGCTTCAAATGATTGAAAGCTCACCTGCTTCTTAGCAACCGATAAAAATCGATGTTCATATTAAGTTTTTTCAGCAAGTCTCGGAGCTGATTTAGGGCGTAACTTCTTATAGAGTACTTAAAGCTTCAGATTCCTCCCTCGCCCTTTTTGGAGGTATAGCCTTGGAGCTTAGTATTAACACACTTTTCGATGCCATATTAAGTCCCTGAAAATTTCGTGAAGATCGGACTATACACACCGAAGTTATGCAAGAACACAAATTCTTAAGTATGAGGCTCAGGAAAGGAGAAACTCAGTAGAAAGCGGAGAGCGATTTTTGTGTATCTATGTATAGAAATAAAACTAAAGTGTTATTAATGACAGCAATCCGCTGATAACAGGGTATTGCATAGTCGGGCATGCCGACTTGAGCACACTTACTTGCTGTGGTTGAGGTTTCTCTGGCACCGAAAATTGCTTTGATAACCGATTGTGTGCCCTGATAACTGATAGCCATGTTATTATTAAGGGCTATTAAAATTCTGATTGAAAATTCATGTCAAAAATATATTTTACTGCAGTTGTAAAACTTCATTTGAGTCTTTACAACTCACAATCGAACCCGGTCTGTTCACCTACGTACATGCACAGAGCCCAGGCAATGGAAGGCATTCCTCAAGATGGCCTCATAAGAGACTTAATATTATTTTATTCCTTACGTAAAATGTGTACGCTGCGAAGGGAAGATTCCGTGCTGTTAGCGTGGCGTATGCGTAATATATATTCCTTACAGCTACTTGTTGTGAATAATTGCTGAGCAATAGATCCCCTATATCATTTACAATCGCATACAATGTAACACGCAGAAGGAAGCATCTCCTGACCCCATAAAGTATATATATTCTTGATCAGCATCAATAGCCGAGTCGATCTAGCAATGTCCGTCTGTCTGTCCGTCCGTCCGTCCGTCCGTCCGTATGTATGAACGCAAGGATCTCAGAACCTATAAGAGCTAGAGACTTGAAATTTTAGCTGTAGGTCCTCCCAGTGCCTACGCAGATCGAGTTTGTTTTCGATAATCAATAACTTACTCCGTTTCCAAGCAATCGATAAAAATCGATATCGAAATCCTCTTTTTTGGGCAATTTTGGTAAATAATAAGAACTAGAGTCACCAAACTAGACGGAAGAGGGTTCAGGGTATCCCCTAGTCGGGAGCTCCCGACTAGAACCTCTTACTTGTTATATATATAAAATATGTGAAATTTTAAAGAATGCCTTATACAAGTAAAAGGACGCCAGACGATAGTCTTATAGTTGAATAAAAACATAATATAATAATACCACTTTCCCTTGTAATTAAAAAAAGGCGGAATACTTTGTCGACATTTTATATATAAATATCTTGGATAAGGAAGGAAGAGGTAGATCTCATCGTGACTAAATTGCCCGAACTACAACTGAGATAGGCGAACTATTTAAACTATATATTTGATACTTAATATAAACTTGATCCGTATGTGACATTCGTATAGACAGTATACAAACTACATGCACAATTTATTCTCTGAGATCGATGATATAATAGTTATATCTGCTTAGGCATAATACCCTATAATGTCACACGGTACGAGCCAGCTGCCTTACTTGTAAGTTCTTTTTGGATTAAAAGAAAAATATGCCTATGTTCGGATTTCGACAAGTTTTTGTTGTGCCCGGCAACTTCATTGTCTTTAAAGAATAGTATATGGAATAGCATAAGTATTAATTATAATTTTGAATTCCGGAAATATATTTACAACAGGCTGACAATATTGAAAAAAAAAGAAGAGAAATCGACGAAAGGCTTCAGATTCTTAAGTTTCTGAACATTCCACAAATTAGTTCACTTGTGATCCCACATTTAATGTGGGAACAAGTGCGAAGGGCAGCCCCCAAGTAAGTCACAGATTTGTAGGGAAATGTTAGGGAAAATAGATGCACGTCTTGCTTTAGTCTCTGAACAGCTTTATGCACAGACGAGAAGCTTTTCGAGCATCATAAATAATAAATTTTGACAAGCATCTAATTTTTAAAAACTCATGCATTTAATTGCGACATTAAAAGCCCGACGAAGCAACACTTAATAAAATAAAAAACGCTCCCCCAAACATGAAGACCTCGAGACGTCTGCGAGTTTGGGGGCCAAACTTGGGCAAAGTTGGGCATTGTGAGCGGCCCCTATAGCATGTGTTGGGCTGGGTACCCTCCCAAATTATGACAAATATTTACAAACACAGCGAGCTAATGCTCCCATTTCAACATGCACATAAATAAGTGTTATGAGCACCCGTTCCCGCCAACTTTGCGTCACAGATTTTTCGCTGATCTCTCGGCCCAGATCCCAGAGCCCGCTCTTCCGCTTGAAGCCACAAAAGAATACTGAATTACATATTTGTGTCAGCTGGAATCGGGCGCCATCTGCAACACATGGCAACGATTTCAAGAATTACACACTAAATTTAGCCTGCGACTGCTCCGAGTCCAAGCAAGTGGCTCTTCAAGGCGGGTTCCGTCATCCGAGCCACATCGACCCGTTGCATCGACTCCCCAGTCGCTGAAGACTCAATTAGACAATCTCAAATCTGGCTGACATGCAACAGACTGACGCGATTCCATTTAAATGCGTTGGCTCAAATTAATTTGGCGACATTTTTCAACAAATTTAATCCAAATTTAAGGATTCTTTTATATATTTACAAAATTAAGAAAATAAATACTCAGTATTGAATATAATCAAAACAGTTATTATTCGCATCTTTAGCCACAATAGCGTCGAGAATATGTAGTTGCATTCATTCGTACATCTAGCTGAACAGTACACGAAACGAATATACTCTCTTTCAATTTGAGAACAGAGAACAAAAATTTTTGATAGTCTGGCAACTCTATCAACTCTTTATAGCTCATGTCGAAAGTCCAGTCCCTGCAAAGTCGTTTATATCAGTGCTGCAAGTCCAAATAAAAATTGTGGGCAGTTTGGTTCTCGGTTCAAACCCACTCGCTGCCTTGGGATTCGGTTCGTAAAGCTGGGTTTTCATATGCATTGAAAATTTGTTTGAAATAGTTGTATTTTTAATTTATAATTGCCCGTTCTACTGAAAATATTGCAAGCCTTGAATATTTTCATACAGAAATGAAGGGCTAGATTTTATTTTTAGTCTGGGTTCGAACCGGCTTGGTTCTTTTATCTTAAGAAAATATACTACAAATACGATCAAAAATATTTTTAAAATATTTGAATATTAAGTTTTTTTACAATACTTAATAATAATAATAAAAGTAAGAGAAATTGAGTTAATTTCTGTTTCCCAGCCCCTATTACAGCCATTCATGGATTGGTATATTATAATTGAGCGCTCTTTGAATTTAATTATGATAATAAGATAAGATAAGAATATTACAGGGAAATGCTTTTGGAATTATAAAAACTAAACAGCTTGCTTCGATGTTTTCCAAATGAAAATGATTTTCTTCTCAAGTTGGCTTTCCTTTGCCTCACTCTTTCTGCTCTGACAGGCAGCTGCCATTGGCTCTTTGGCTTTTAACAATTCAAAGCACTTCCGATCGATTTGGTGGCAACTACGCTTGAATTGGACTGTTCAGCCGTAAGGGATTGCCAAGTGGCAAGTCAAAGTCGCAAAGTTATTGGGTGGATGGGTAGGGGAACGGTGAAGGAATTGTGAATGAGGGCACTTGAGTGAGGTGCCGGAAAGCACTTGAAATTAGAAAATGGAACGCAGAGGCGAGAGACAACGGCGATTACAGCACATTGTGTGGCAATCATGATGGCCATGGAGGACCAGCCCAACTGAAAAACCAAAGGCGACCCAAACAAACCCCATCGCAAAAGCCCCCCGTTACCGCCCCCAACCGCTGCCCGCTGCACGCGCCTATTCCCACACCCTTGGCCCGTGAGTGGCGCATTGATTTGAACGAATCAAAGCGGTATGCGCACTAAAAATACCAACAACAAGCACCAGGGCAATACCAAATCCAGATTAAGCGTGACGCTCTGGAAACTGGGCGTAGCCCAAAAAATCAACAGGCTGTCCAACGTGTGCGACCAGGACGGGCAGCAGCTGTTGCCGCACGTGGTGTGTGAGTGCGAGTGAGCGCGCCTATGCAGCAATGGTGGTGGCCCACACAGACTTCCAGCTGTGATTCCAACTGGAATGCACACTCCAGCTAGCCATCTCGCTCGCACAAGTCACTTGGGTGTCGCGCTGGTGGTGGTGGGTGTCACACGCTTATCAAAGCAGAGAACGCCAGAGCGCGTCGTTCCCGCTGTCGCTGTCGTCGTTGTTGTCGTTGTCGTTGTCTCTGCTTTCTTTCGTCAGTCGCTGTGCTTTGTGGCGCACAGACGGTTCGTTTCGGTGCGGTCGCTCGCTCATTTCACACATGCTGAATAACTGTAACCGCAACTAAAGCCAACGAGTGCGAGCATTTGTTTTACTTGTTGTTGTTGTTGTTGTGTTTGCTCTCGCAGCCTCTCGCTGGCGCTAACTTTGCTGTCGCTGCCGTCGTTGACGTCGCCGTTGGCGTCGACGCCCAACTTGATTTCTTCCAATCTTGGCTGGGAAATCGGAATCGCAACAATTGGAATAGTCGTTGAATTTGCGTGCTGCGATAAGCAGCCCCCTCAGCACCCTTCCAGCTACTACCCCACCCCACCACAGCGTGGCGTGTCAAGTGCAGGCACTCGCTGCTGCCGCTGCCACTGCCGCTGCCGGTGTCGCTGCCGCCGCTGCTGCTGTTGCTGTTGTTTCAATCAGCCGCCAGATTCACACTCTCAGCTTCAGCCTCAGCCTCAGCTGGCGCCGGCGTCAGCCAGCCGCGTTCCATGACTTCCAACTCTGCGCGCCCAGCGACCGACCGTGATTAACTTTTACGGTTTTAGTCCGCTCGATGACGCCGAACACAACAGTTATACAACAGCCCAGCAGCTGCTTGCTTGGCTGATAAAAGCCAAAAGAAATCTGTTCCGAAACAGTTGCCTCTGTTGAACGCGCGTGTAAATCCGTTTCCGCTAACCGGGTTCCCACATCCGTATCCGCTGCCGTTTTCGCTGCCCATGCCGTCGCGTGTGCCACGCCAGAGCTTTTAAACGTTTACGAGCACTTATCAAAAAACAAAAAAACAGAAGAAAAGCCAAACAAAAAACTCAACTCATGAACGTTGGCAAGATGCAAGCGCCTGGCCAGCATCAGCATCTGCTGCATCCGGCCGCATCCGCTGGTCCTCCGCCGCCGCCGGCGCAACAGCACCACCTGCCCATCGACTATAGTTTGGGCAACTTTAAGCCCGCCATTGCAGCTGATTTTCCCGGCGGCCCCTTTGGCGCCAGCCCCTCGGCATCCTCCGCATCGCCCTCAACCGCCACGTCAAGCGCCGCGCTGCAGGTGCGCGATCTCAGCACCTTGACCACAATGGCAGCCATACCCTCGCCCACGCAGCTGCTGCACCAGCGCATGCAACCGGCCCAAATCACGGTGGATGCACATCATCAACAGCACCAACAGCAGCAGCAGCAACTGCCGCCGGCGGCTACATCGCCACATGATTACGCGCCCATGTCCGCCTTCAAGGCGGTGCTGCCCAAGAAGCGAAACACCGACGGTAAGCAAAAGATACAGATAAGACCGAATCCTATACAAAAGTATGCAGCTCAGTGAAGTGTCAAACTCAGAAATGAATAGGACTCTATTAATATAACTGAGTAAAAGAGATTCAAACTACCCAAATAATACATGCCCTTGCATATAGCTGAAACTCTAGGAGTTATCATCCGAAAGCAAAGCTGTCTATATAAATAATTGGTCTATATAATAATTGTATCTCTGTGAATGTTGCAAATGTGGTAGAACACACAGAAAGTGTACTCTAGTTTCCTACCTTTGAGATTTTTTCGGAGCTTGACACTTGTAATTCGCAACAAGTTAAAGCTTTAAAGAGGAAAGGGCGCAGAGTCGAACTGATAGGTTCTTGAAAAAGCTAAACAAACATGGACTTTAAACCTCATGGCATATTAGTAATTGATTTAAATCAATCGGATTCTTATCGCTATGCAAATACTTGAATACTAACGGCACTTCCACTTCAAATTCACGTACAGCTTACCATTTAAAAACCATAGAAGTAGGGGAACTCCGCAAATGGAAAAACAAACTAAAATTATTATCAAAAAAAATTAATCAAATACTTTAGGAAATACAATTTGTAATTATGATTATAATACGTTTGATATATTTATTGATTGATTATAATACGATATATATAATTTTTTCTATGACATTTATTTTCTATATGATCTTTCGATTCTATTAAATTTGATAATATATCCATATACTGAACATTCTTTTTTGTTGTTTGTTTCCTTCATCTGTTCTAATAATATTGATTATACAAATTTCTTCTATCAAAAAATTTTAAATTTAAATTTAATCTTTAGATATTGTAACTATCTCTATTATATGCACAAGTAGCACAATGTCTGACCAGGTCCATGAATATTCATATAAATAGTTTCTGAGCTGTCGCAACATTGAAAATGTAAAGAAAAATCCAATCAAGTCAAGTGTTACCCTTGAACCTAAGATCAGGCAGACACAATATTTACCTAACAATTTATGCAGATGACAAAAAGAAATAAAAGCGAGGATATAAAAAAATACCAAAGAAGGGCACGACTAAGACATACCCTGTGAATAGATTTCATTTAAAGCTCTTTCCTAATTCCAAATTGCAATTTCAAATGGCTTTTGCATCAATTATCATATGTGAATACCTGACCTACTATATATAAACTAAAACTAACTTTTCGCTGAGATAGTTAGAGATTACACATGCATATAAATATACCCTATATCAAAACGGATGTAAGACATCTTTTCGGATTATATATGAATATTTTTACTCGCATTTTTACAAGTTGAAACAGATGAAAAAACAACTTGGGCGTAGATTTTTGCCCTTTAGCAAAATTTAAAATACAATATTGTTGATTTATTTATTTAGTAAAAATAGTTGCAAGAAACATTATCCAATAATCCAATTAAAGTCCATATCGATTTGTCCAATTACTTGATGAAAATTCAAAAACTTGAGACCTTTTTAGTTAGCCAAAATAATTGCAAGAAACATTATTTGGCTAGGCTCTTAGACAAACATGCGTACTAAAGATTGCATCTTCGCAGGCCCCGAAATATTTAAAATATTTTTAAGCTTGAACCCGAATTCTGTTTAATGCCAATGCAGGCAGAGCTTTATCCCAGTCCACGGGTAATGCTGAGGACTGAGCCGTCAGTTGGTTTTCCCAAATGCCGCATTTCATATTCCCAAGTTAATTAAAAATATTGCCAGATAACTCACACACACACACACACACACACACACACGCACATGCACACGCATGCATGCGGCAGGGAAATTTTTAAAAATTATTTGAATAATGTGTGATTTTAAAATATTGCAATTCTGACAATCGCCAACAGGCACTCGACGTTGGCCAAAAGCCGCCAACGAGCGGGCCCAGAACAATGTCAGATTAATTGAAAAAAATTGTTCCCTGTGCTGTCCGAACGGATCGAGGGGGGGGCGGTTTGGCGGTGTGGGGGTGTGGCAGTGCTGAAAATATTCATTATTCCGTTTGTGTGTGTGCGTGTGTGTGTGTGTGTGTGTGGGGCGCTTAATGTGCAAATCTTCCGTGTGGACACGGCGGACAAATGGATATCGGGGATTGAAAAATCCATAGCGAACCACAGATACGGAAACGAGTGCGCACGGACAAGCCAAACGGACAAACTCCTAGATACAGATACAGACAGCAGGCATATGGTGTGTGTATCCGTGTGTGTGTGTGTGTGTGTGTGTGTGTGTGTATCTGGTCGTTGTCGTCGCCATCGCAGTTGAATTTCAAATATGGGCATTGAATGAATGAATGAGTGTGCAAGCGCACGGCCATGCTCTGAAACACACACTCGCACACACACACACACACACACACACACACACACACACTCACACACACATAGCCAGCGACAAGCGGATTTCATTTACCGGCATTACATGTATCCAGCGGATATGTTTTTAGCTCCGCAGCTTGAGCCCGGCACAGACATGGATATGCCCAAACACACACACGCACACGCACACACACACACACACACACCATGCTGTGCAGAATTTTCAATTCCGTTTGGCGCGCCACATTTTATTTTTATTTTTTTTCGTACTCCACTTTCCGTTTTTCTGTTCGCCATTTTCCACATTCTCTATGCGTTTACTTTTCGTGTTGTTGGGTTTTCTCCGAGCTCATCTTTTTTGTTCGCCGCTCGTGAAAATGAATTTCGCTTTGTTTGTTGAAATATTTGTTGGTAAAATATTGGCGTAGCAGCTTTCCACAATTTCCCGAGTGTCCCCCATGCGCCGGGTTGACTGATTGGCCACTCCTGTCGAGTTGTCGCCGTTGCACAATCATCGCCTGGATTTTGGATCTTGTGTGCGACCCCTCCCTCACCCCCTCAGCCGCTGAGCATGTGGGCAAAAATAAGTATCACAAAAAATCTCAACGGTTTGTGCAGGAAATGTGATTAAATTCGCTTTAATTTTGTTTGTGTATCATGCGCACTTAGTTTGCGCTCGAGAATTCCGGAAATACACTCAAGAGATTGTGTTCATAGGTAAAAAAAAAATTTTTAAACATTTATACGAATTTTTGATTAGACTAGTTTCTTTCATGTGTTTAAATAAGTTTTATAAAAAAAAATATATCTATTTTGAAAAGGGTTTTTCTTTTTTTTTCAATGATAGCAACAATTTCTAAAAATTGATTGACCACCTAAAATTTCTCACATTATTTTCCGCTTAACTTTGAAGATCTTTGAAGATCTGTCAGAAATGTAGAAATCTATGCATACATTTAATTCTGGAGCATATATTTTCTATTAGATGCATACATATCTACATACATATAAAAATACGTATAAAAGACAAGACTATATTTCATTTCGGGAAAACTCTTAAGTTCTAGGTAGATATATTCCACAGATCTTAAAGAAAATTATATGCCTATTTAAAATGGATCAAAAAACCTTTTCAAAAGTTAAGCTCGTTCGCTTTAAACCTGATTTAGAAATCAATTTCTGCATTTTCATATAAAATTTTGAAGTAATTTTGAACTCATCTAAAGATCGCTATTTTCAACAATAAATATTCGTAAGCCTGTCGCATAAATTAGCATAGCCTAACCTGGCAAGAGCAAAGGTCATATACACAAGTAATTTCCGTCTCGATTTCCCATTGAGCAAAGAAAACAATTTAAATTGTCGCATGCGCCAAATGGATCAACACCCACCCGAAGTTTTATACCCCAAACCAGCCCAGCCCAGCCCAGCCCGGCTCGGCCTCATTCAATTAATAGAAAAACATAGCAAAACTTTGTCAATGGGTTACGTTTTACCGTAGCGCAAAGTGAGTCACGAATTAAGTTAAATTTAAATTGTCCACGGCTGGCGGACAGTCGCCCCCGACAATGTACTTAAGAGAGAGGCCCAGCTAGACGATGAGTCGAGCACGAGTCAGAGATCAAATGGTCTAATCAGAGAAACTCACGCACTGATTCATATGGGCTAATGATCAGGGACAACATCAACAACAACAAGAACAACAACAACAGCTGCGCATACTTGCCAAATGATATCAGTGAGAAATGTGATCGGTATTTGGGCATTTGTGCCCCTAAAAAAAAACGATTGATACATACATATAATTTATGTGTATATGTATAGATTAGATGAGTATGTGGCGTTAGGGTTGGGGCGATATAAATTCTACAATAAATTCTTAAGCCATTTTCAATCACACCAAACAATTGAACGGCGATTCGAATCAATTAAAAGCAATCGAAATATCCTATCGAATATATACATATAAATCGATCCATTGCCATCCGGACGGCACAGAGTCAAGAGCTCTCTAATCAGAGCCAAGTGTTTGGGTGTCGGCAACGGCAACGGGCCCTACTATCTGGAAAATTTACGCATCGAAAATTGTTGTAAATTAATGAAAATAAACACAATATCGAAGCCAGGCCATAGGCGACACCAAGGAGCAGCTGCCTTTCTGCACCAGATATCTTATAGAACTAACTGATCGGAACTCGAGAAGGTCTGAGAACTAATACCCAAAACAATCACGATGACTGCCGTCTTTATAATCTGAAGTGTTTCAACAATCGAAGCAAAAAGAAATGATTAGCCTTAAGGCTCAGCGCGTGTTTTCATTGTAGGGCATTCACATAGCGACTCGAGCTGAACAGCTTTAAAATAAGGCACTTCAAATACGCGTACACTGAGAGAAGTCTCTCAATTGTCCTAGTCTTGAATTTATAGTCATTTTTTTTGCATAAGCCAATTAATTTGTTTCCTTGTTTGGTTTATCTCAGGGTAATAAAGTCTGATATGATTTTATTTTGAAATAAATATGCATAAAATATATTTTTATTTTATGATCTTTCAATTTTTGTTTTTTTACATAAATATATTTTATATTTTTTTTAAATTTTCAAATGACTTTTATGTAATTTAAGAAACAACTTTTCTCTGTATATTTATACTTTATTTATTTTATTCGTACTCAAGTTCTTTTATTTTCTATATTGAGGTCTGACTAATTTTCGCTCAGTGTAGTGATTGTCGCTAACAGTGCTAGCTACCTTTGGCACTCGTACATTATTGATCAATAACAAATTGTCGCAACGAAAATCAGAGCAATATTTATGAAATATTTATGGCACACGTCGTAATCATTGGCAACTCATCGAATATGCGCTCAACGCCTGTCATATATCTTTCAACTTCTCCCAAGTAGACGAAAATTGGGCATTGTAAATCTATAAAGATACCAAAACAGTCAGCCCAACGTCCACCAACAGTCAGCTAGCAAACAATGCAACAGCAACACTCTCCCATCCATATACCTATACCATATATATATATAGAGCATGTATCTACAAGATACATTTGTAGCTGTGGCTGTTGCTGTTGCTGTCCGTGCTGTGTACTCTGTCGCTAATAACTACGCACACCGCACACGCGTTATGATTTACGATCCGAAAGGTAAATAGGTAACGACATCTAAACATGTCAATATCCTCGCCCAGTTGTAAAGTTGAAAGAGTAAAAGTATCGTAAAACCAACGACCGACCGATAAGTACACAACGACCACAAGAAGTTCGTTGAGCCGACCGCAAAATATGGATGGTAAAAAAAAAAAACAACTCTCGCATAGTTGATGCCACATTAAAAAAGAGTCCACTTTTATTTATGATCCGATTATATTTGCTCAGTTTATCGTCTTTACCATGTTTGACAAAGAAAAATCAATTTCGGGTGTGAAAAAAAAAACCCTTTACGCATTCCCAACACTTCTTCGTCACGTTCCATGCTGTCGAAATTGGAACAGATTTTACACCCAAAACCAAAACACAGATTGCCAAATAAATATGTAAATATCGCAAGTCTATAAAAGATTATCAATGCGTCGAGGAAGTTGAAGAATCCTTTGCGTCAAATAATCTGCTCTACTTTGAAATCTATGCATAAAATAACAAAGATCGTTTTGAAGAGTCTTATAAAATACCGTATAGTTACGTACTAAGTGTTATAATCAATATTTAAAATTGTTAAGGATAATTTTGTATTCTTTCATATAAGACCAGAGAGTTGCGGATTAACTCAATATCAGTTCCATCGATTCTCCTCTATATAAGCATGTGACAATATTTTGAAAATCCATTTCCCATATTATCGATTCTTTATGATCTATTCTTTAGTAAAAGTTTTTCAAGGAGCCATAGCATTTTTAGAACATATCCTGCTTATTCTATCTTATAACATCAAAATATATCATGTTTATCAAGGTAGGATCACATTAGGTGATAATATGTCATGTATTGGGCGACAATCCTCTGTATCTTCTATCTTAAAACATCAAAATATATCATATGTATCAAGGTAGGATCATCTTAGATGAAATAATATATCTTGTGTTTTCCATTTATAGAACTTTACCCAAGAGTTCTTGAGTTCTGTGCCATTTCGCTAGACCGTTACCAACTTGACTCAGCAACTGTGGTTTATTTCAGCATTCAGTGTGAGGTACTGCGATTTCTGTAGGATATTGATATCGCATTTGAGCCTCATAAACGCTACCAGTCGATATCAGCTTATGGCTGTGATAGGAGCTCACAGACAGTTTACAGCCCCCAGCTAAAATTGGACCCTGAGCAGTACGTAATATACGAAATTAACTTGCATCAATTGCCACACCTTGTATCCCCCGCCCTCCCATAAAAAAAAAGTCAGATATGCTGACCTGAACTGAAATGGGCAAGTATGCTTAAGGTATGCGGAGACTAGAGAGTGGAATGTATCAAATGATATTTTGAGTGCACTCGATAAGGTTTTTTATGTTGGTCAATAAAGGGAAATTGTGCTCTCTATATTATTATATAGGCGCAATTGCGTTTTATATTTCTCTATAGCTTCGGCTATCGATAAGTTCTGGCGAAAAAATCACAAAAATATTTAAGCAAATAAAGAAGCTTCTACCGAGTATCATAAAACAAACCAAACAGGAACTCTGCAATATCGAGAGATAATATTGATATGAAAAAAGAATTTTCGTCTTGAAATCCGTTCGAGGCGGACATATATGGAGATATATATATATATATAGATATAATTTTCTCCTTTTTTGGGGGATTTGAAAAGTGAAAACGTGCTGGGACAGCGGCTGCCAGCGACCACCAATTAAATGCCATTTATCAGCAAAAAAAAAGAATAAAAAGAGTCTAAAGTTTAGATAGCCTTCTGATTTATAGCCCTGCGATAAGCCCAGCTGAGCGCAAGGGTTGCGACGGTCCCAGGGCCCGTCCAGGGGCCAGGGGCGGGGTCTGGCAACCGTTTAGCAGGGGTCTAACAGTCATTGCATTGGCATTGGCATTTGCCCGGCGTTGCCTGATTGATTTGTAGTGTGTAAAAAAATAAATATGTAATTTGTAATTGCGCTGGGCTTATTTGCAATCGTTTCGAGACGCTTCAAAGCGCATTCACCGACAAGCAGAGCAGCAACTGTTGCTGATAGCACGCCAGCAACTGCAACTGTTGCTCGCCACCGCATGGCTTTTGTTTGAGTACGCAATCCCCATCTAATGCCGCCTGGAGTGCAGCAGCACGAGTGGAGCTTAGGCCGGGGATTGAGAAACTGAGACGTTGAGACCCACTCGAGCGGCTCACATATGTCGCATTCTTAATCTGATACGAAATCGAAATCGAAGTCGAAATCTCAACGAATTCGTAAATCATGCATCAGGCTTTTTTGTTCGGCTGCCGGTGACCAAATCATGGCCCTAATCTATCTACCCGAACTTTATGGCACCCACTTTTGGCCATATCGGGACCCAAGCTCTATATTTATTATATTGTGCGCTATTTTATTCGCTGCGCGTTTCGTAGAATCTTTTTTTTTTTTTTCGTATTATTCGCTTTCATATTTGCCGAAAGGCAGCTATTTTATAATATTGTACTACGTCCAGTATTTATATTGACTTTGCGGCCCCCAACTACTGTTCTTTCGCACTTTTGATCGATTGGCTTTGCTCGGCAATCGATATCGTTATTGTACCTTGGCTCCAAGCGTTGTAAATTATGCATCGATCGAGTGCGCGAAAAGCAATCTATTTAGAATGTACTCAAAATTAATATTCGAAATCATAGGTTAGTCATTGTCGGTCTCTTAAAAGCAGAATTGAACAAAATTTGAATTTCTTTCTTTTGAATCTCTATATATAAAACTGTTTGTTCTGACTGACTGACTGGTAGATTGGTGATCAATGCATTCCTCTCGGGATTTTTTGGGTGACGTTTCTCGTTCAAATTTATTTCCAAGATCTACACGTGTTTGACGTGGAAATTGCTCTTCAAAGATTTTTTGAGATAAGCCTTAAGCTTGCACATGTACATACATAAATGTATGCCTGTTTGTACATACATGCATGCATGCATGTTAATTTTGTATATATGCAAAAATACTTGCATGCGTACATCTACATACATGTACATGTACATGTACATTCTTGAGAATCGCGGAGTAGAGCACTTGGTAAAAATTTGTTTTAAAAATTTAAATTTGCAGCACAGCATCAAAAAATCTTGGTCTGCGTTTGGTACTAGGAAACAAGCATGCATGCATGCAAATATACATAAATGCATACTTACATGCATGCATATACATACTAACACACACACGCCCACACACGCCTACCTGAAAGGTTTCAATGGGCTAATGACCAAGTTGCTTTAAGGAAAAGTCTTTTCGAACGTTTATTTAGCTTGGGTTATTAACAGACACTTCTGGTAGTCAGATAGAGTAAAAGCTCTACAGCTCCAACATTGAGTATTGCAATGGAAATATTCCGATAATGTCAATAGGAAAATTGAATTTCAACTCCCAACATTTTCAACATACAACAAATTGATTGCATAAAATATTTAAAGAATTATAAAAAATATTATAATAGAAATTTGCATAGCCCAATTTCATAAATTTGTATTCCACCTGTCGAACAATTGTCAAAAATGTTGCAAAACGTTGAAATTAGAAATTAGATTACAGCACATTTGAAATAATTATCACCCACTAAACAAAGTCGGGGCGAAACAATGATAATCCTGCCATAAGCGCATCAATTGATGTGGAGGGGGTGCGACACACAATGGCGTGGGCGTGGCTGGGGTAGGGGTAGGGGGTGTATAAACAGGATAACAATGATTTCAATTACCATGCAGTGTCGAATAATTATTTTACCTTTTTTTCTTTTTTGTTGGGCACAAGTGCGTGGATATTGCGTGAATATTGCTCCCGGGCGTATAAAAACAGATGAGCAGTGCGAAGGGTGGGTCGAGGCTGTGCCCAGGATGCGAGGTCCTGCACTCAGTATGGGCTGGGGGGAGGTGGGGGTCGAACGACGGCTATGTCTAATGTGCACAAATTTATGACTTTACTAGCGAGTGTACCAAGGGTTCACAACATGGAACTAAGGGCGGGGCTGGCTCATGGGCGGTTTGTTGTTGTTGTTGCTGTTGCTGCTGCTGCTGCTGCTGCGTGTCGTCTGTTTACATTGTCAGCCTCCAGGCTGGAGCAACAGCAACAGCCACCCTGTGGACACATGCTTAAGCTCATTATTATCATTTAAACAAGTCGGCCTACGTGAGCCACAGCCAGAGCCACAGCCAGAGCCAGAGCCACTTGTCGCCGGGGTTGATATTTGGCCAACGCACTTGCCGGCAATTTTCTGCGTTAAACGTTTCCCCAATTCTCGCATACAATACTTAAAACTCGGAAAAATTGAGCACTACTCTCTCTTAAACTCCCTCCCTGTCCAGGTCCATAGCTGGTGGCCATGTGTCTGCTGCTGGTGGTTGTATGCAATTCGTTTGGCTGTTGGGAATCCAGGTCTTGTGGGTGCTTGGGCTGCCGGGTTGCTGGGTGGTCAGAATGGGCGCGAAAATGTTAATGCTCCCGGGACAATTGTGTGCATAATTAGAATAAAGGGTTTGCAATTGACATTTGCTGTAATGGCGATGATTAAAATTTGGCTGGTTTATGCCCAGCTGGGCTCCGGTTTCTTTTTATATGATTCTTTTTTTTTTTGGATTTATTTGTATTTATGTATTGAGGAGCTAGCTACAAGAAACTGCTGAGAATTAGCAAAAGAAAAGATCATAAAATATATATATTTAGACTTGAATTCAAATATTTAAATAATCCATAAAGCCTTATGTGAAAGAATTTGATAGTTTTGGTGCTTGCTTATCGAGTTTCAAGTCTTACACGCTACGAATGCAGCCCAAATGTTATTATTCTGTTATCGTCACAATGTTAATAACATTTCCACTTAACAGAGCTGTTGAAAGAGTGGAAAATAAACAAGGATAAATTAAATTAGTCTCTTTGTCTTAACTGAATCGTGTTTGGAAGCAAAACTTTTGTCGTATATCTTAGCAAACGCTTAAAGATACTAGTTTTAGAGAATGTAAACTTAAGAAAATGAAAAAAATACAATTTATCGAGATCACTTATTAATATATTATTCATATACATGCATCACATATCACTTTCTAGAGCTTCCGGCCAGCTCTGGCAAGTGTTGTGCGATTCTGTTTAATTTCGAGAGCCTCCGGTACGGAATGTTTTGTTAAGTGTTGCCCTGAGAAGCACTTAAAAACATAGCAAAACCGAGCGATCTGAACAATAACCGCAACAACAAAGGCGCTGCAATAAAAACACTTGACACTCTGACGCCAGAAGGCCACCCCCCAAAATAATGGAAACGGGTCTGGGCCAAAGTATCTGAGTAGCTGCAAATGTATCTGTATCTGACGGATGCGTGCTTGCAATTTGCGCGTGGGTTTTGTTTATATTTATTTGGCTTTGCGTTTGCCGCCTCACTGGCTGCCACAATCAAAGCCGCATCATCAAAATCGCCCCCTTCTAACGCCATCCCCCTACCCCAACTCCAAGAAACCCCTGTGCCTACGCAGTCACTTTTATCTGCGTGGCGAATTAGAATGTTGTCAAATTGTTATTCTTTTGTTGCGATGCGTATTCATTCATTCGATTCGGATTCGCTCAAGCCCGTGGCTATGCTTCCCTTTCCCCTGACAGAGGCCTTACCCCTTTCCTTTGCGCCTGCGTCAACCCACGAGTGTCGCCAGCCGCCAGGCGTAGTCGTCGTCTCAATCCTCAATATGTCTGCCTGTTTGTGTGTTTTCTGTTTTGTCATGCTCCATTTAGCCGAGTGCGGACCGAACAGATGTTCTATTTAAACGCACATTATTATTATTCCATTTCGACAGGCGAATCTGAGGCTGCCGTGCGTCTCTTGTGCGCACCACACAAAATTGTCGGCAAACGTTTCCGTATAAGTCTGAAAAGGTTTAAATTATTATTATTATTATTTTTATCCTGTTTAAGTGAGTTTCAGCTTAGTAAATGATATTATCCTTTGTGGGGAATTAAACTTTTTTTGTTTTTTGATGGAGGAGTATAATCACATTGTGTCTTTTTTTAAATATTTTATCCTTTTGTGTGGTAAATCTTTTATTTGTCTTATGCTTAATTGGAGATCTTTTACCCCAAAAATTCTTGGGGCAAATAATATCAAACCTTATACAGAATGTTCCTGGTGCATCATATTGTTTGCCGATCACAAAATGCTTACTTTTCGTAAAGTACCAAAAAAGTACAAGTATTATAGAAAAGAATTATAAAAAATGTGCAGCTGTTACGAATGGAAAGGACTTACCATGTCTTCTGTCAACTCTGCTCTGATTCCACCAAAATGAAATTTGATTTGTTTCAATTTGTCGGGTGGCACGCACCCTGGGCGTTGTACACTGGGTGACACAGTCGCTCTCGACCAACACGATTGTTGATGATGACGACGCGTTGATGTCAAATGCGGAACGGGGAGGCATTGGTAATATCGTCGAATGCTGCTCCTACTCCCGTGCCTTGTGCTGTGCGCTTGATTAGGGTGAATTAATGGTCATGTAAGGTGGATTAGGCGATTGAATACGAAAATAATTACATTTGAAATTCGATATGCTGCCAACTGTCAGCCGATGCGTGTGTGTGTGTGTGTGTGTGTGTAATACAGGTGTATATGTGTGTGCGTGTGTGTGTGATTGATGATGTGCTGCTCTGTGCTCTGATTTTGCTAATAGCTCACTTCCCTTCCCCCCCTCTCTCTCTCTTCTTGTAGATGCATCGCACCCCTTTAGCATAAGCAGATTGGTCAAGACTGAACACCTGACGGCAATTGTGGCAGCCGCGGGCCTAAAGCCACCGCCGCTGTCGGCGCACAGCGTCGCCTTGGCGGAGGACAACAACAATTCCATCTCGATGCTGAGCAAGAACCAGCAGCAGCAGCAGCAGCAGCAGCATCTGCAGCGTCCCAAGCTGCTGCCTTATCTGAGCGCCAGCGAGCAGCTGCGGCAGTCGCGCTCCCGATCGAGATCACGATCGCGCAGCGCCTCGCACTGCTCCTCGCAGATCGACATGGACGATGCGGACAGCAGTCACGAGCGCTACTCGCGGCATTCGCGCCGTTCACTGCACTCGCGCTCCCGCTCCCGTTCCCGCTCTAGATCCAGATCACATTCGAGCAGCTCGTCCGTGGAGCTGGAGGTGGACTCGCCGCCCGGCAGTCCCAGCATGAGTTCGCCCAGTGCCGCCTCCGTTTCCGCCTCCGAGCTGCTAATCACGGCCAACAGCAATAGCAGCGCCAAGAAATCCGATTTGTTCTCCGTCTCCGCGCTGCTGCGTCGCGATGAGCCGGCGACGCGACGCGCACGTAGCCCGCCACTTGGCCTGGTTGGCGCCTCGACCGCAGCGCTGGCGCTGCCCAATCCGCTGGAGGCCATGCGCCAGAGCTACCCGCCCAACTACGATGCGGCCATGTTCCAGCGCCCCATCTTCTCGCCGGCGCTGCCCTTCTTTGCCGCCATTGCCTTTCATCAGGGTCAGCAGCAGCAGCAACAACAGCAATCCGGCCTGGTCGCGAGGTAAGCTCCATTTAAAATATTTAAAAAATAATTTCTGAAAATTTAAAAATATTTTTCAAACAAAATGTTTGAAAAGTTGTCAGAAAATGTTAACTAGAGCTTTTTAATTTCTTCTAATCAAATAATTAATGTGTAATATATTTGAAGTTTTTCTTTTTAAACTTAAATGAGTTTCTCTCAGTGTACTTTACACATTTAAAAGTACATTTCAAAATTTATTTAAAAATATTTTGTATTAAGAAAGTTTATAATATACGTTTTTTAAGTTTTTCTTTTTTAAAGTCACAAGCATTTCTCTCAGTGCACATACATGACTTCGCACTCTGTCCGTATTAAGTTGCCTTAATTAAGTGCGTACTTAAGCTAATTCTCTCTTTCTCACTGTCTGTCTCTCTCGCTTTCTCTCGTGCAGCTACCATCCGGACTCACAGGAAAATCTCTTCCGACTGCGCAGCCTGATGGTGCCACTCCAGTCTGCTGGCCAGAATGGCTCCACTGCGGCTGCCGCGGCGGCAGCGGCAGCGGCGGCCGTTGGTGTGGGCGTCGGCGTAGGCGTGCCACCCGGCGGCGGGCATTTGGGTCTGCCGCATCAGCCGCATCTGCACTTCCATCACATGGCCGCCAAGTGGCCGGGCCTGCATCAATTTAGCGACCTGTACTCGTGCATGAAGTGCGAGAAAATGTTCTCTACGCCGCACGGACTCGAGGTGCACTCGCGCCGCACCCACCACGGCAAGAAGCCCTACGCCTGCGAGCTGTGCAACAAGACCTTTGGCCATGAGGTCAGCCTTAGCCAGCACAGGTATGTAAAGCACTCGGCCACAAGCATTTGGCCAGGTTCAGTCCGAAGTCCCATCTCACACTCTGCTGACCACGCCCCTCATTGGTGAGTGGGGAGGTGGAGTACTTTGCATGCTTAATGAGTGGCCGGCTCCGGCCGGGGACAGTTTTGCGTTACTTAATTTAGCTGAAATGTTGGATTTAGCCTGGCCAAATGTTTGCTTTGCGGTTGTATTTAGCATTCAGCAGCCGCTCCAGGGAATTCGAGCTTGGCTTTAATTACACCAAATAGCCGCCAGCATGTTATGCTGCATGTCGTTTAACGGTTCCTCTTTTTCCACACAGGGCGGTGCACAACGTGGAAAAGGTCTTCGAGTGCAAACAGTGCGGCAAACGCTTCAAGCGCTCCAGCACCCTCTCCACCCATCTGCTCATCCACAGCGACACGAGGCCTTATCCCTGCAGCTACTGCGGCAAGCGATTCCATCAAAAGAGTGATATGAAGAAGCACACCTACATCCACACGGGTAAGTTACTTGTAATCCTGGCTAAAATATCTCCAAAACTGGGTCTCTAAAAATGGGAAAGCATAACTGCTTGCAACCTCAAGCATAGAAAATTGTGAAAAGACTTTATGGGCTACGACTTATTTTGGATCTTGAAGGTTGGGAAAGTTCAATTATTATGACACTTTAAGGGAGAAGAATGTAGAATGTAGTCGAGTTTGCTACATGATAGCGATAATAATAATAATAGGTATATTATAATACATATAAATTAAATAATATGCTTGTGTGGATACTATGATCCATACCTTATACTATATATATATATATAAATGCATATTTTACTCCTTTGTAGGATACTCAAATATATTATTTGATATATGCAATAAGAAAACTTTTTATCTCCATTGAGTTGGTAGAAATAAAATCGAGATAGAGCAATTTATTCGTATTTTAATGTTATGGAAAGGGGATTCCATTTAAACAACATTTTTTTTTTTTAGAATAGTTGGTGTTTGGTAGTTTTTTTATCTAATTTACTGCTGCATAGATTTTACATAAATATGTGCACATGTCTATGTACATACACATATGCACTTGTGTATTGCACTTACATACAAACAAAGACAAGATATTTGCAATTTTAGGAGAATGGCAGCGATAAACCCAAATGGCGAAAATGGGACCCGGAAACGGGCGCCATTAAAGCGTCGAACCAACCGCCAGCTAAAGCCACAGTCGCAGTTCCAATTACAGTTACAGTTACAGTTACAGTTACAGTTTTCAGTTGACAGAACGGCGAGTTTATGGGGCAACGAGCGAAGGGGAGGTGCAAGGGAATTGGGCACTGCAAAAATGAAGCTGACGACGGCGATAGGAAAGCGCAGAAACAGCTGAAAAGAGCGCCAACTATAAAAGCGCTTACTCTCCGAAAACAGCAAAGAGAGCAGCACCCAACACACACACACACATACACTCACGCCCAGACACAGAGAAATATATACAATGCTAAAATGTAACTGATAAGAGGCAGCAGTGAGGACCAGCATTGACGTCGAGCTATGTACAAAGCTTGGGAGAAGCATTGGAAAGACAACGACACATACAATCACACAACACACAACACACACACGCACACACAGCCAGACGTAGACTACGCCTTGAAGCGCGAAAGAGAGCGAGCGAGTGTGCCAGCGACAAGCGACGCGGGCAGAGAAATCACAGCCGACCAATGAAAAATTTAGTCAAGAGATTTTGATTTTCTGTTTTATACGCGCGCACACACACGAATACACAAATACGACGCACACATTGACACATGCACTTGCCGACACAGCGCCAGCGAGACTGTGTGCGTGCATGTATTTGCGTCTGTGTGCGCGCTGCGCATACACCCCTATATAACTATAACAACAAAGCTCTGCCCGAAAACGTAGCAACTGCGCTGCCGCCGCGACGCGCACTCTTGCGCCGCCATTACGCCCAGAGCCTCTATAGTTTCTGCTCTTACTCATGGAAGTCTAATCTCTCTAGGTAGCAGACCTCTGCTGATTATACATATATGACCAACATCTCTATTTAAAGCAAACATTATTCAAGGCATGAGTAAATGCGAAGAAACGAACTTTGCAACTTTGAAAATATGATATTCCATTTTATAATAAATCTAATAAATATATTAACATTCAAAACTTTTCTTAGAGAACTGCTTGTTTTAAATATGAAATGCTATATTTTCTATAATAATGATTCTCTTAATGCATATTTGATTTGTCCTAAATTTGTCAAATGATTTTAATAATGAAACAAGGTTTCTTCCCAACTTTTGCCACTATTGAACGAAAGTAAAAATGTTTTCTTTCATACAAAACTTATGTTAAAGATTACTTGGACAAGAATTAGTTAAAGACAAGCATTTCCCCCATCTTTCCTTTGCACCATTTGGGAATTTCATGATAGCAATATTTTTGACGCTCAAATCAGTTTGCAAATCGCAAGGATAATAACCTTCTAATAAGCAGAACCCATCTGGCCACACCCATCAACCCCGTCGCCCAGTTTGCAGCCCCCGTTTTCAGCGTGCGTCGTCTGGCCAAATCAGTGGAAGGCGACTCCGCACACACACAGACGCAAATATTTCAGACATTTTTATCGTTTGGCGTCTTCGATTTAAGACGTGTGCCCCACAACACACCCCCTTTCGCTTGCCCTTTCCCCTGCGCGTTCTGTCGTCTGATTCGTGTTGCTTTCACTGTTAACGCACACACACACACACATGTGGCAAGGTATATGATAACAGATCCTGAATGTCTCGGGATTTGCTTTAGTCTTTGGCTTTTTGCTGGCTTAGTTTTCTTTCTTGTTTCCCTGTCCGATTTCTGTGCGTGCTTCTGCCGCGCTTTACGACCAACCTTAATTTTTCTCCATTTTTTTTCCTATTACTCAGTTTGTTTACTTTTTCCGACTGTTTCATGTTCGGGCGACGTGTTTCTATTGCTAGCAATAAGCGGGCCAGCAGATTTTTTCCAACATTGATGTGATTTGCCTCAACATTTCCGTCTGTTGTTTTCCATTTCCGCATTCACGTTTGGCTACGTTTTATATATCCTTTTTGTGTTTAGCTCGCATTTCCATTTTTTATTTTCCTGCCTCAGATTTTCGTTTGTAAATTTATGCGCAATAAAAGCGGAGCAAATAAATTCTCTATATGCGTGTGTGTGTGGGTGTCTGTGTGTGTGTGTGTGTGTGTGTATTTGTTAACTTATTTACTTATTCATTTCGATCTGAGACTCTAAATTCTTTTCCACAGTGGTAAACAAATCGATAACTTAAAGCTGGGATATATTTTAAACAAACTGGCCACAAAATGTTCCCTACTTAACCATATCGCAATATGAATGAATCTTAAAGCTGCTTATTCAAACTAAATTAGTTTGGACTTTTACAAATATATATATCATAATATAAACTTTTCTAATTGAAGATATTAACTGGTATTGGGGCAAGCCCTTTGTTAAATGATTGAATGGAAATGATTTTAACTAAACAAAATTAAATCTATTCGCTACATTCCAATCTATTATTTCATTTAATTTCACTTTCAATCAAGCTCGCTTGAAATTCAAAAATATAAATGTTTAGGGAACACAAAACGCAAATCAAATCTCAACGCATTTCAAAAATATAAAATCTGATTCTATGCGTTGCGTTTAAGACTGAAAATCATTTTATTTTATCTTATTTTTGTCTGCGTGGCTCACGCTGCGTATGCGTTATTTTGTTAGAGTTCACGAAAGGAAACAGCAAATGTTAAAAGGCAAAGCAAAGCGAAATATAAAACGTGTTGAATTGAAAGGATTTGCCAAGCATCCTTCTAAGACAGAAACACACACACACACACACACACACACAAACGCGCACACACACACACACACACACAGACAGTTAGACAGACATAAAATATTAGAAGAGTAAAAGAAAAAGCAGCGCAGAAGCAAGCAAAGATTTAAAAGAATTTCCACAATGTGATGCAATAAAAATCCTTGAAATCTGTACATACAAAAACTGGCGCCCCGTAACCCACCCCCGCTGTCCCGCTGCCCCCGCTGCCCCACTCCCCAGTCCAATTTTCCATACGCCCCCAAACTCTCAGCAGCAGGGCCTGGGCCCTATGTATGCCCTCAGCTTGGGCACTGAGCGTGTTAGTTAGAGCAGCCAGGCAGCTCCAACCAGAGTTACCCTGCCCCAGAGTTACATCCCCCCCCCCCCTCCGCCCTAACTAACCATGCCCTTAGCATGTGGCAGCACTGAGAAACAGCAGCTCCCACACTGGCAACAGCCGACGGCCGACGGCCGACGGGATTTGGATTTGGGTCTCGTTAGTGTTCGTTGCTCGTTTGCCGTGATAAATAATAAAAGCTGCTCTATAATCTCTGCGACTACGTGACGTTATTTGTGCCGATAGTGCACGAACGTGCCCCGAGCGCCCAACTGTTCCGCGCCAGCCTCTGAACCAGAAACCAGAAACCCTTCAGCTCGAGCTGTTCACGTTCGCATGCTCCGTGAGGACGAGCACGCCGATGAGCAGTCGTCGCAGCCGAGAGCTACTACAGCATGACTACTCAATTTTTTACTGCTGCTGCCACAGCTGCTGCTGCTGCTGCTGCTCCTTAAGCACAGGCAGCATTTTCGACTCCTGCCGCGGGAGCTAAAGTTGAATCAGAGCACATCCCAACGGTCGAATGTTTCAGAATCACGTCGCTGCAATTCCATTATATACTTACAGCGACTGCCACTTCTCATCTATACATATATATCACATACTATATATACAACATGGGATATGAAATGTGTTTGTGTGTGTGTGTGAGTGATGGAATTTTATGTATGTGTGCGCGCGTGTGTTTACTTTATATACATTGTTCTGTTTTCATGTTCCATGCCCAAGTCGCGCAGCCCCTCGCAAATTTAGCTCAAGTTAGCATTTTGTCGTTATTTTGTAGTCAAAGTTATGTGTCTGTGTCTGTGTGTGTGTGTGTGTATGGGTGTATCTGGGCATGTATGTAGCGCTGTCTGGAGCATTATCTCTGCTAGCCAAAGTGTATAGGTTCCATAGATAAGCGCACATTTTTGTGTGCAACCATCATAAAAATAAAAAAAAAAAAATATAGACAAACTGGTCAAATTATATGGATAGACTGTGGACAGTCAGCTATTTGCCATATGTACTGATTTCCAGTAGAGATATCATATAGATACACTGAGAGAAAAGAAAGACAGTTTTATATAAACCAACATAAGGGCGAATGTTCTCCAAAGTATTTTCCAATATCTATTTTTTATTTTGCGTATAGCTAAAAAACCAGTCTTTATTCTATAAATACTTAACAAATTATTTTGCTAATTCTCTCAGTGTAGCTTCCGAATGATTATATTTTCCTCTTAGACAAATAAATACTTATTTATAAAAAAGCATATCAATTTATTTACGGGTTCGTTTCACGGAACTAACTCTTAATTTTTTATTACGGTTTTTCTCTCAGTGCAGTTTTTAGATATCAGATGTGTGATGGTATAAATATACTATATAGTATTGGGACAACTTCCGAACTTCCAACTGATTTTGTCTTTCTCATGGATAAACAAGTAGTTATATAAAAAATTATAAAATTATTCGCGGATTCGGTTTACGGAACTAACTCCCTACTTTGAGGTTAGGTTAATGGAATCGGTGTACGAAATAAAATAAATAAAATATATAGCATATATTTCTTTTACAATCAATATCTTGAATATATGTATGTATGTATAGATCATAAAATATCAATATCTTCTCTAAGCAACCGATCAGATAAATATAGATGCAGACATTATATTACATAAAGAAGTTCTTCACATTTTTCAGACTTTGATAACTGCGAATCAAATCTGAAATGAAATTTTTGACAGCACTTGGCGGCGACGAGAAAAATATTAACACCTCAATTAGGGTGGGAACAATCGCAAAACGAAGAGAACAAATCTCTAATGAAAAATTAAACAGTCTTAAAAAGCGCTATAAATGTAATCAAAAAAAAAAAAAAAAGTGAGGAAGCAACAAAAAAAGTTGAAGTAAAAATGCTTTAAAATGGCCATAGAAATTCTTTTAGCATTTTGTACATTTTTATTGTGGCTGCCTTTAAGTGCCAAACCGCAAACACCACACAGATGAACCAGAAAGTTGAAATTTAAAAACTCAATGTGGAGCAGGAGCCGACGACCGCTCCACGAGCAGCGGGGCAGGGGGACGGTGGGGGCTCGTTGCTGCGGTCGACGCCATTGCTGCCATACGGAGATGATGACGAAGACTAGAGCCTGGGGGGCTGTCTGAGGGGATGTGTGCGGGGTTGGTCTGACTCACCGCAGCTCAGACAATTTTTGGGGGTTGCGTGCACTCGGGAGTACGTGTGGGTGTATCACTTTTTTGAGGGGGTGCGGGGGGTGGGGGTTGGTGCTGGCAACGGCCATGAAAGCAAAGCTCGTCTCGTCGCTGCCTAAAATGGCGCGCACTGGTTGCAAGGACAGCATGCAAAATGCAAACGCCTATCGATTTTAGTTTTAACTATCTTACTCTGTCTCACCTCCTCTCTCTCTCTCTCTCTCTCTCTCTCTCTCTCTCTGTGTCGTTGCAGGCGAGAAACCGCACAAGTGCCAGGTGTGCGGCAAGGCGTTCAGCCAGAGCTCCAACCTGATAACGCACTCCCGCAAGCACACAGGCTACAAGCCCTTCTCCTGCAAGCTATGCCACAAGTCCTTCCAGCGCAAGGTGGATCTGCGACGCCACAAGGAGACACAGCACACAGATCTGCGCGTTCACCTGGGCAAGGTGGACTTCATGTCGGCCGCGGCCGCAGCTGCCGAACTGGGCGCCGGCGCCGGCCCCGGATCCGGACCCGGACCGGGCATCGGTCTGCCCATATCAACGCAGACGGCGCCGTCAGCGCCAGTGAATGCCTCCACGCCGGTTAACTCGATGAATTGCCAGAAGGTCTCGCTGCTGGCATAACAGCAACAACTGCAGCAGCGGGAGCAGCAGCCAGGTCCAGTACCGCATAACCCAGTCCCAACCAATCGGAATCATTGTGCAATAGCTGCCGACACGAATGGCCGCCGGCATGCATTTCCATTTGCCGTTAATAAAATTTGAATAGATTAAGCCGAGAAGCGAAAGAAATTTCCAGTGTTGCCAAACATTAATAGATGCATACCATAAACTACACTATACCAAAGAGAAACAGTTAAACCAAAACAAAAACCAAATCTTAGGCTCTCTCTCTCTAATTCTCAGCGCACAGCAAAAAAAAATATTTAAAAAAAATATATACAACACACATTCTCAAAATTAAAAAAAAAATTAATAAATAAATGAAAATTCCAAAAAAATTGTTTTTTGTAAATTAAATATATATATATATATGCATATTCGATATGTCTGTGTGTGTGTGTGTGTGTGTGTGTTTGTATGATTGTATTTGGATTAATTTACATGGAATTTACTGAAGTATATATATATATATATATACATGTACGTATATCTTCTTAGCTGCTACCCATTAAATATTTAAATAAAACCACAAAGAAAAAAGGTAAATCAAATCAAAAAGAAAGCCATGAATCGTGCGTGTACTAATTGTAAAATGTAATTAAATAAAAAAAACCAAATACCAAAAATAAAGAAACGAAGAAAACAATTAAGAATAAATGTTCCAAATTTTCGCTTCTAGATAGTTGTGAAATTTTAAACGCTATTTTGATATTATATCATTCCAATGAATTTAGTCTAATTAATAAATTTTTAACTTATTTATGCATATCTGTGTATGTATGTAAAAAACAAATGCTAAATAAATATATTTTCATTTTAATGTTCAAAAAAAAATAAAATAAAAATCATCATATAAATCTAACATACATTTTAAGTATTTTTATGTTTTCCAATAAATTAAATTTATTAAGCAATTAAAACTAAATATTATCGAATTGTTTATTTGATTTTCGTTTTGGAAATCGATTGATAGAAAAGGAAAATGCTTAATTAGTAGCTGAAGCTGTAGAATTGAAAGGCGAAACCCCATTTAATTTATAATTTGTTTTTTGTATTAAGAATAACGATTTTACCTCTATTAAGCTTAATATTAAAAATTCAAGAAAAAGCTTTACAACATTTTATATTTAAATATTTTTTCCTCAAGCAATTTTTTCATTAATTATTAATTTAATATTTTTTTATAAAATTATTTGATAGGCTGGCCGAGATCCGCTTTTACTGACCTTTTAGTTTGGATGCTAATACTACATTTTTGGAAAAGATATTTGAGAATATTTTACATATTGAAAGAATCTCTTTAGGTATTTGGAGATGTTCTGTTAGAAATATGTTTATATAAATGTTATTTGAACAGCAACAGAAACTAAAAAGTTCTAGCTTTAAGGAAGTTTTATGATTTCATATGTTAGGGGTTTCTTCTTTTATACAAACTGTAGTTAAGAAAAAAGACGCCCTTCCAAGCAGCGTTTATCAATATTTAGTTGATAAGAATTGCAAGTCAAACTGGCAGTGAAAGGGGTTACATATTTATGAGTACGAGTCCTTCTTTTCCCATTCATGACACCTGCCTGGCAGCTGCCAGTTCCTTTGTCCAAGGATGTGACAGTCTGTTGCGAATGGAAATTGTTCGAGAGCTCGAATAAGAATGTCCAATGTCGAATACTCGTTGAATATGCAAACTTCCAACATGCGAGCATATGATTAAAGAGTCCTAAGTAGAAGGCAGCCGTGTGAATACTTCTCGTATTCCCCAAAGTGTCCAACGACCGGTATTGAATATCACGTACGAGGCGAGGGCAAATGTTGGTGCCGTGTCGCACTCGTTCTAAACAAATTTGACAATAAAAAATAATAATGCTGAATGCTGGGCAAAGAGACGCTTTTCCACTTGCACAAATTCCCAAGCCTGCAATTTGTTGGAGCAACTTGTCTACTTTGCAAATGGAGTCGAAGCGAAACCAATTTCATCAATAAAAAATATTTGTCTACCTGGCAACACGTGTAGAAAGGACACATTTTGCTATTTTTTGCTATTTTTCTATACCCTGTAAACATGAAATGAACATGGGGTTTTGATAGACTAACGTTCATATGTGGAACAGCATCAGGAACTACATTATTCGATTTGACATTATAGCAAACATAAATCAATATTATTTGCATATATCTTATGTTCCATCTTCTTTAAGTGGAGATGGTAGTAAAAGTGTTCCTAGCATAGAGTTAAAGCGCATTCATAGATCCAACACAGACCTTCGAAAAATACTTTTATACTTAACAAACTGTGCTTTAAAAATACTAAAAACTTTAAAAAAAAACTAATACTAGAATATACTTGAGTTCTCCATTGCTAGTTTTGATAGATTGTCGGCGAACGTATTCGTGAACAGATATCATTTTCATGTAGAAACTTAATTTCCTTGTAACATCAATAATTTTTTCAAATATACCGAAAAGTGACCGCATGTTGTACAGAAATATCTATTTTCTTAAACATCTGGCAAAGTCAGCACATTACAAGCGGAAAGAGTATATCAAAGCTCAGAGCAAACTACTGGGTATTTCGTAGTCAATCACTCGCGACTCACTCAGAACTCTAAAAAATTCTTATATGCCCATGCATGAGTAGAGAAGAGCAAGTCACAGGGTATTTCGTAGTCGATCACTCACGACTCCAGCATTTGTACTTCTTATTCATATGCTTGGCAAATGACAATTTCAGTTTTATCGAATCGAGCCAAATGGAAGCGAACCGTCTGCATAGTGGGAAACTTTTGCGCTGTGAACTCATGAAAATGTTTTTGAACCCATCAGCATTTGGGAGGTTTGATAGATTTATGCATATGTCATCGAGAATTAGAGACTTGGCGCAACTCATTACCCGCAATTACAGCAGCAGCAGTAAAAATTGATTGTAAGTTGGGTAGCCAAGCAAATCGAACGTTTAATTTATGCAATGATCGATAACATCCTGCGATTTAATCAACAAACGCTTGCCGAACGGCGAAAGCAAAGCCCAAAGAGTCGTTGACCGTGCGTAGGTGATCATAAAACGTTATATGATCAATCAATCTTAAATGATCCCAAGTCACAAATTGACTCCGGAGAAATCAGCAACTTCCGTCCAAGTTCTCTGTTTGCCTTTGCTTGCTGGATTCAGCGAACCTCCCACAGACTACATGAAAGATCTACAAGATCTAAACTATTGGATCGTAACTAAGTTTTACGAACTATAAAACAAAAAGCCTTAAGTAATGCCGTTGCTATGCGGGCTCTTTGAAAGAATTAAGCGCAATTAGCGAAGGTACTTGGAGTTGGGATCGGGATTGGGGTTGGGGTTGGCCTTAGCCAGGGCAGGATCAGCGATCGATGCGGAACCTCAACACGCAACATGCATGATTTAGGGACCGCCTCATGTTTTTAAAGTCATTGTCAAAGATCGTGTAATGGGCGCAACATCTGCACCATTATACGGCCGTACATCGCGTTCTTAATGCGAATTTATTGCCGCCATCATTATGGCGCCCAGACATGAAGATCATTCGAAGAGATGACTCAAGACTTTTCAACAACTTTGCACCTTTTTTTTTTTGGTATTAAATTCTGCTGGCACACCGATCCGAGGGTAGCCGAACATAAGACAATGGATCTTAATTAAATTTTATTGTGGAAATAAGTGTTAATAATCCCAAATTGTTGGGCAAGGTATGTGCGAGTGTAATAACAGCCTTCAGATCCGACTGAGTAGCATGAAGCTCAAATACCGAGAGTTTAATTCAACCCGTTCTTTGTTGAACCACAATGAACGCCGAAAACTACTCGAAGAAAGTGTAAAATTATTATTTTAAAATATTCATTGGATTTGGATCAAAATTTTTCTTGCATGAATGTTATACTTGCATTTTGAGCAGCTCTTCAAAGGATATATATTTTTTGTTCCTACTTTGAGTAGTTTGAAAAAATTGTTGAAATATTATATGACTTTATTCATTTAATAATTTGTTAGACATACATTTATTGTTGATATATTTTAGATATTTTCTTTGATTTATAATTTATGTTGATTTTGGCAATCTATCCATTTTTTATCGACGTCCAGCTAAATAAATATTTATAATTTTTACTATATGCACGTATTACAAATTTTGAAAATTTGTATCTAATTTTTTAAAGAATATAAAATAGTTCGTTAGTCAACACAACGCGCCAGCCAGTGTTGTGCAACTGCGAACAGGTATAATGTATCCCGTTTACTCATAAAAGCTCAAAAATATTTAAAAATCCAAAGGTTTAAGCTAAACAATTTATTGAATGGAAACCCAAATAATGCTGCATATTTTCAGTAAGTAAATTCTTTTTCCAATCTATATATTTGTTTCCATAAAAATCAGTTTAAGCTATTGCCTTGCGAGTCCTGCGGTATGCGAGTTTGTGAGAAGTCAATGGAACTAGTATTTATTTAAGATCGATTTGCAACATTATCCAAGCTCTTGACCGGTGCACAATGCCGAATGTTTGTCAAGCATATCCTCGGTAGTTTTTATTGTTTCGTGGACATGGCGGAAGCGTCGCAGTTGTGACATATTCCCGGCACTTAATGACAATTGCATTTTTATTACACAAACAGTCGACGAAATGTTTGTTAATGGTCCAGGCATAAAGGCATCATGACCTCCATGACAATCAGCTGCAGCTTAAATTGATTTCACTCCCAACTATCCGTAGCTGTGTATCTGTGTATCTTTGTATCTATGTATCTGGGTGTAAATGTTGTATCTGTAAATGTTGTTACAGTGCATGCGCTGCACCTGCTGACAATTTCAAGTGCATGCCAAAGAAAAAACAACACGCACAACTGGGGAGATTTGTAATGTGCCTCAGCTACTGTCCCTGCCCCTGTCGCTGCCCCGGCCGAAGCCACCCTCGCCCTAACCACATCGAACCGCAATAGTAATTTACGGATGCGCAACATCAGGCAGCTTCCCAAACTAATCGCACGCCCAGCGGGCAGACACAGACGAAGTGTCAACGACTCGCGGTGGTTGTTGTTGTTTTTGTTGCCCGGCTAGCTCAGTGGTTGTTGCTGCTCCGGATTGCCAATTGAACGTCTCAATTGTTGCAATACTGTTGCCAATACAATGCGGATGCGGAGTCCTGCTGCGTGATTACACAAGAACAAAGTGGCAAGCCGGGCTGTGCCCGCTTCCAGTTCCAAATGCCAAACAAACAAACGCCATGCATACGCACCCCTACGACCCGGCAATCCCACTGGACTAATTCAAGTGTAACCCCTTGTTACGCCGCACGCCTCCAGCAACCGGCAGCGAAAAGCACAACGCCCAAAAATTGAGCAGTTAAATATTTTGGTGTCATAAGTCGGCATTACGCATCCTTTTCACCCCACGTCCTTGGCGCACGCCTTGGCACTGAATCGGATGAGGTCGAGTGGAAATTGATTTAAAGCCCGCAATGTTTATCCATTATTACAGCAGATCTATGATTGTTTTCTATTGTTTAAAAATACCTGTCGAACTGTGCAACATTCAAACCCTTTATACTATACTATACTATACTATACTATACTATGCTATACTAAGTATATTATAAAAGAAACTCTTTCTGAACCTATCTCTGATTGATACGAGCATATTCCTAAATATACCAGATACATTTCAAGCTATCTCATTCAAATAAAACAACGCCTAGGCGGAGTCTAAATTTGAGAGATAGTATGTCAAAATGATGTTTGGTCTCCAAATGTATCTTTGGCCATTAAATTTACATAATTAATTTAATCATCTTAAATCACGCATCATTATAAGATTTTAATTTTCTGGACTCCTAAGGACTCGCGCAAGGTCTTATGTGTATGATTAGGCCAAGTCGAGCGCTATATATTTCGGCTTTAATTAAAAAAGTGAATTAATTTAGTATTCGTGATTTATTTGTCTCTTGATTTGCGTCTTGAGCCCGATGAGTTATGGCCGCAAATCACGTAGTAGGTAAAAGCTGGAGGCAGACAAAACTATGAATAAAAGACGAAAGGACGCAGGACGCAGAGGAGGACAAGGACGAGCACTGCTGCTGCTGCCACTGCGAACCTGTTTATTAGTCCTCTAATGCACAATAATGCTTAGTGCCAAGGGTAGAAAATTACTCGGCTCCTCGGGGGAATACTTACCAGGCTGGCAGCCAAATGTGACCTTTGTGCCATAGTCGGAGTTACAGCCACAGCCTACGCTCTGATATTGAATTACGGGCACGTCTCGACTTTCAGTATACAATGGCCTCTGGACCAGACCAGATCCTGCCAGCCATTGAAGTTAATTTGTGCCTCGACACTGGAATTGCTGCTGACATTTTTACATAAAGCGTCGCGCATAAATCACATTTGCCCATTGCCACCAAGCAATCTGAGTTTTCGGTTCTATTCGTAAGCCTCACACTCGATTCGCAAGCGGCACCCACTTACATTTTGATTTAGTTCGGTTTCTGATTGAAAGTGTTGAAATATGAAGCATCCAATGAGATTATGGACCAAAGTCTTCTCATATTAGCACAAATGGCCACAATTTGCAGCCAACTGCAAACACAATCCTTGGCCTCCAAAGCCGCATTGAATTACAAATGACATTTGCGGCGTGAGCAGTTGGCTAATTGACAAGGCAGGCAACATGGTTATAAGTTTAAAGAAATTATTAAAATATTTTTTCAAATTTTAACTAGTTCTTTTGTCAGCTGCCTTTGTTAGCGACTCATTGTCGAAGTATAAACTTGTTGAGAATTGCAAGCGTCAAGCAACGAATAGAAATGAAAGCGTTCAAACCGTTTTTTTTATAATTTTCAAGTTAGTTGGAAGATTTAACGCTCAAATTTTTTTCCATGGATATATATGAAAAATCATTTAAGAGGTGTTTCACACTTTTACCAGAATCTAAACATCCTAAGTAGAAATGCGACTCAAACATTGTTTGGGCCAAGTTCTAGGTTTGCATATATACATATTTCTGCCAATTTGTACATACATAAGTACATGTATTTATGTTTGCTTTGTATACTTGCAAGCATGCATGCATGCGTACATGCCTGGATACCTACATACATGTCCACATGCATGCATGCGTGCATGTGTGAATACATGTCCGGATACCTACATACATACACACATGCATGCATTCATACATACGTACATACATACACATACATACATACATGCATACAAATTTACATACACATGTACATACATACATACATACATACAAACATGCGTGCATCCTTTTGGTAAAAGTCATACTACAGTTTGTCATTGTAGTTAATATATTTTAAGAAGTTACATTGTACATCTTACAGAAACTGTAGTTTATGCCAACAATTTTTGTTGTACAGTTATAATTAAAATTGTATTAGAAAATTTAAATTTATTTAAAGTATGCTTCATAAGGTCAGAGATGTCTCCCTTAAATTATGTGACGAAGTTGTCAAACCCCCCATTCAAGTGCACAACAAATGAAATTTGATATTATATTCATGGTTCAGAAGTTGTTAACGAATTTCCCGTATTATATAAACAGTATTCATTTAAATGAAAGTTAAATTTGTAATTATCATATTTTCTTTAAATTTAATTCAAGCGAATGCCGAAGCAACATGCTGCTTAGCACTTCCCGCCCAACAGACCGCCAGGCGCACTCATATAAAGTAAGAGACAGGGTATGAAGACTATGTATTTGGGCTATGACTATATACTTGCTGAATAGAAGATTTTATTCGCGGAAGAGAAGACTCCGAGCAGAATACTCTTGTTGTAAGCAATAAAGAGGATCAGGTTAGCTGGTTCATGCCAGACATAGTTAGTTGGACAAGGATCCAAAGATCTCGATCAACAGAACTCTTTATTATCAGCAATCCATCAATTGCAAACTTATGACTGAGCACAAAATAAATGTAATATATAATATAATGTTAACATAAACAATGTCAAGCAGTTGTGCATTACTTGACTTGTTTATTTTTATTTAGAATCTAGCTGCATATGAACGTTTCCCACATGACGCAGCACAGTTAGCTTACTTTATCCGCGTTTGAATGAGGAAATCTCGTTCATTTGGACGGGTCGAACAAGTGGCTTCCATTAACGGCGTTACGCCAGCCAGAAATCAAACAAAGTCATAAAAATTTGACACTCGAAAAGCTTCCCACAATCCGCACGCGTCAAGTGGAAGTCGCCGTGCAGGTTCAAACCCCGTCTAACCGGGCATATGCAATCGGATATTGGTGCAACCAGTTGCCACTCTGGTGGTGGCTGGTGGCTGGTGCCGGAAAAAGGGGCGCGACAAGTTGCCAGCGTGATGCACGGGGTGGTCCGCTGATAACCGGATGATGATTGCGATGGAAATGGATTGCAACTGGCATGGGAATGACCAGAGCCGGGGCTAATCAGAGTGCGTCGACGGGCACGTGGCGCAGCAAAAAGGCAAATGGAGTTGGCGAAGATTCCCATGAAATTATTGCAAAGATTTTTTTTTTTTTTTTTTAAGTATGTTTATGATTAGTTATTATTATATATGCGAGCAAGTGCAGCGCCCGAGTCTTGCTAAATGCCGATGAGATTTATGAACATACGCACGGGGATTTGCCTGCACGCTTTGCCAGGACATGCGATGTCCTTTGCTTTCAACCCCCGCTTTGCCGCACAATTAAATATAAACTTGAATGTGTTTTTGCACTAAGTGAATTTGCTGTCATAATTTGGTAAAATTTAATTAAAACTATTAACGCAACGAACATTTGCGGCTGCCAAACTTTAAATGCCCAACTCCGTCCGCCAATTGCCAAAAACTTTTTACATAATTGCTTTAAATTAGTTGTTACTGTCCGTGCCGGATACGGCCCCCTTCCGGGCTCTGTGCCTGGCTAGCCGCAAACTAAACAAATGTTAAGTGCTCTGTGCGAGAAGTTGTCAACCGAAAACAAACCATTAAGTGGGTCCAAAACACTCTTCGGTTTTCCGGAGCTCCTTAAATTAGCGTCTGGGCTGGAGGCTTACTCCCAAATCTCATGTCATATTGTCTCGTGTTTATGGTCCACTCCAATTGCAAAGCAGATCTGGCCAAGCAACCCTTAAACACACTTATACAACCAGACCCAGGACACAACTATTAAGAATCGTGGAAAACTTATGGGCGTAGAATATTTCTCAAGTCTCGGCTAAAAAGCTGACGACGATTAATATTAATATATTTGCATCATATTCATTTAAGAATGAATGAGCTTTTTTACCTATGGATTTTTAGAAAACTTTTAGAGTTATATATGTACATAAAAGTCGAGATGCCTGTGTGTTAGATAAGTATAATATTGTGAAGATATAGAACTATTTTATTGTATTCGAATAGATACTTGTCACAAAAATAAACCTTAATCATTTGCCTCACCTGCGTTGTAGTAAAACATATTAACTTATAAATTTTTCAAGTATTTATTATAATATAATTTTGAAAATGTTTGTAATACCTTTTCAAATGTTGTATTCAGTTATATATTAAGTATTTAAAGTTCAAAGATCGAACAGCTAGCACGGATAAGTATTTTCTGAGTTTTTATCTATTTTTTTTGGCTGAGTAGATATATGATTTGTACCCTGTACATTTCCAAAATTAATAATTAATAATCTATTTTCACTTAAGCATCTGTAGTCCTCGGTACAACGAGGACTCGAAACCCAGACTAAGCCGACGACCTTAGATTCCAGATTATTCCTTGACTTACGAAAATAATAACAGATATTTTCTTATGGGGAATCAGAGCAACTAAACGCGTTCCCTTTATAACTAGTTTGCTGTTGTATTATTTATTATCTGTGCCAACAGTTTTTAATTGCACATAATTTAAAGAAAATGCTTGTCAAGAACAAGGAGACATGCTAAGGCCAACTCTTGCAGCTTTCGTTCGAGTCATGACAGCCGTTTAAAGGCGCTCAGGTGTATAACTAATCCAGGTTGAAATCAATGTTAAATAAATTATGCTCAACTATTTAGCAATAAATTAATCTTCATAAATCACAAATCAACAACGTCGACAGCATCGCAACGGCAGACGACTCGCTTCAGGCTGACTTGGAGAGTGCCCCATAACACTGCACTACATTAAATTAGAAACGAGCCGTCCTCAAGATTCCGTATAATGACAAAAGCAATTAATTTTGCGCCATCCACAAATGCCAGCCACGACGAGCGCAAGGTGTGTGTGCGTAAAGGGTTTATACAAACCCCTAACCCCCCCTCCCCCTCCCCCTCCACCCGGCCCCCTGCCATGTGCCCACCTGATTACGTTCACAAATCGCTACAGGCACACCCATGCAGGGCGACCATATCAATGCCAGGGCCCATGGCCCCATGCCCTCCATGCCCAAACCCCATATGCTGCTCACAACACACAATCAAAATTCCAGAGCACGGCTACGACCAGGTTGGCGCTTGTACTTGGTCTGTAAGCTCCGGGAAGCGCTCCCCGGGCTTTGCAATTAATTATGCGAATCTGACGAATCTTCCTAAGCGAACAACTCTTCGACTTACCTCACACACACACACACACACACACACACACACACACAACTGTTTGCTGTCAACTGCTCTGGCATCATGATTTACATGGAAGCGAACATTTTGGGCTGAGCTGCGAGAGAGTTCAAGTGTGCCTCAGCTTTGGGGTTTGATGGGGTGCGGCTTTTGGGTGGCGGGTAAATGCAAATTTAAAGGCGTGAATAAGCCAAGGCAGACTCTAATTGTAGACAACCCCCGTAATTATCCGCAATGGAAATGCCATTAATGGCATTAAGGGATTCAGATCCAAGTGAACGCATTTTTAAATAGCTAGCCTACGATTACATAGATTCTTTTGAAAAGCCCATCGAAATGCTCAATAATATTTCTGAAGAGCAAAAATGGGATAATATTTTGTCTAATACATATACATATATAGCCAGTTTATCTAGCCAGGGAATCTAGACGATGTCGATGGGAAATCGTTGTAAATTGGTTTAAATAACACAATACAATTATTCAATAAGAAAACACAATGTTTTCCAATAAAATCAGCAATATTGACTTGTGAATCGTAGGCAAATAACCAAATAAACAATTTGCCAGGCTATAAATCTAATGGCTGGACCGTGTAATACCCTGTAAGTCGTTATATATTACAGAGCTACATATTTCACTATTACTTCGAGTACTTCAACAATTATTAGAAGAACTTTTTCTTTACTCTACATAATTACCAGATCTTCTACTATAAGATTATTAATATTACTTCCACTATTACCAGAAACTCTACTACAAATATGAATATATCTATTATATAATAGCAGCTCCTACGACTTTTAGTACTTGCCCTACTATAATTACTTGGTTAATTCATTAATTCATTAATTACTACAATTGAAGAAACTATATGAACATTCTAGCAAGTGGATATCGATTTTACTGGACTTAATATGTAGATATTCAAGACTTTAATTCAGGCTTTCTCTTCTGGCTCAATCAAAGTTTTAGGCATCTATTCCAAACTTTACTGCTAGAATAATCATTGAACGATCAATTATCTAAGCCGAATCGAATGAAAACACACTTAAAGCTCACTTCCTTCTGAAAACTCTCTTCTGTCTCCATTAAGTTCTTCGGATTATATTATTAAAATTTTACTGGCGAACTTTAAGGCGAATATAATGACAGCTTAAAGCTTGCAACACTACTTGAGCTCTGACTTGAGCTTTTGGACAGAATACAATTAAAGCTTAATTAAAGCTCAACAGTTTTATAGATTTCTTTTACTAGTAAACTTAAATATTGGAATTCCTATAATTTAACAAATTAAAAAAAAACTGGCTATTATTAAAGCTCACTTGAAGCTTAAAGCTCGACTATAAGTAAAGTAGTTCTGAGAAATGCTTGCCTAAGCGAATATTCCCGCTGTGCCCATTGTTACAGGGTAAAACAACTTAAGATTTTGCAATATTCACTGCTGCAAATTGTGGTCAACCTTAGGGAACGTATATCCTGCGAGACAGTCTGATGTAATTGAAACAAGGTTGTCAACTCTTGTAAATAACTGCATTTGTTTGCAACATGTTTATGTGTGCGCATCTTGGGGCCGGGTCCGAGGTAACCGAGAGATGCATCTAGGTGGAGCCCACGGACCAGTTGAGGGGCAGAGCGTATGCAAATTGATTTTGCATACGACTTGTCTAAGTAGTCTTAGCAAATTGAAAGCAAAACATTAAGAATTATGTCGAAATGGATTGCATTTTGCCCGCAGACGGGCCAGCATTTGGGGCCATGTGCACGACACTTACAGAGTACATGGCAATTGAAATTAAAATGGAAAACTCGCAGTCGGAATTGTTATGGGAAATGGCCCCTCAATTGTTGTTGTTGTTGTCCGTACACAGATTTCCAATTGTAAGCACAAATATCCATCAATTGCACTTTATTGTGCGTAAAATATGAAATGCGGCCCCATCTTTCGTTCCCTTTTGAGACATAAATCGAAAGTCACATCAAAGTGGGCTCCTCTGCGGCAACGGAGCCGAATTACGGGCTAAATTTACGCACCTGCAAAACTTTTAATTGAAAAACCAGAAACGCCTGCCAGACCCCACACAACATTCCATTCAATCAGCCTTAGCCCAACACGAGTTTTTCGTCCTACCATGCTCGGCATTTAATTTATGGAGCACAATTTCCTAAATGATTTTGCCAAAGAAAAATGTTCATTCTAGGTGGGTCCAAGATTTTTGGGCGAGACATTAAGTTTCGTCCAATCGGCCTGAAACGAGACTAACATGAGTAGATCCCAACTTACGGTTCTTAGTTCCATGGAGTTTAAACATATACTACCTCTCTTACATTTAACTTAAGGCAAGGCCAGGGAGTATTCGCCAGGTATATTTTCTGTCTATTTAAAAAAAAACGTTAAAGTATGCAAATATTTTCTTATCTTATAATGTTTTATTCATATTTTCAGATATTTTTATACCCCGAACCCATTAAAAATGGGTAAAAAGGGTATATTGTATCTCCGCACCCCATAAAGTATATACATATATTGTTGATCAGCATCAATAGCCGCGACGATCTAGCCATGTCCGTCCGTCCGTATGTCGGTCCATCCGTATGTATGAACGTAAGGATCGCAGAACCTATAAGAGCTAGAGACTTGAAAGCTGTAGCTGTAGGTCCTCCTAGTGCCTGCGCAGATCGAGTTTGTTGCCGATAATTGATAACTTACTCCGTTTTCAAGCAATCGATAAAAATCGATATCGACATCCTGTTTTTTGAGCAAATTGGGTAAATAATAATAGAGTCACCAAACATAATATGTTGCTTCTACAATATTATATATGTGTAAAGTATCTTTCATGTTATACCTATCGCCACCTCCCCGCTACCACCTCAAAGAGGGTTCAGGGTATTCCCTAGTCGGGAGCTCCCAACTAGAACCTCTTACTTGTTATAGTACATATTAGTATTTCTTTAATCTACAATGTTTTATTTCCGCCTTGTCAAGCCTTTATTTTTCAATTTTTTAAGGATTCAAAGCCCTGTTTTATTAGAACAAATGTAATAGATTTTTGTTCATATTAATATACTCGTATCAATAAATATTTTGTAAGTGTTTATCAAATGGATTGCAGTTCCAGAAAACTATCTTATTACAGTCGCCGATCGCTAACATTTCCCATCAGGCTCATCTTTAAGCCCACAGACAATTATGAAATGCTTTTTTACCAGCATAAATGTAACCAGATATCAGAGAGAAGGTAGTTAAGTAAGTGTGATTGCCTCAATGCGATGTCCTTTCGATGGGAAATGTTGCTTGATTGTTTGCTTTCCTGATGAGTGTCAAACGCCCCGGCGCGCCTTTTCGCAGATTCGGGTCTCACCTTAACGCCTGCTAGGGGTCATTCCCAGGGCCAAGGGGAACAGATGGACTGGTGCTGGTGGTGCTGGTGGTGTTGGTGGTGGCAACGGTTTGTCACATTATCTTTCGAATTGCCAGCGCTGTTGTTCTGCTTCTTCCTCTTCTTTCTTCCGCTTTTGGGTGCCTTTTTATTCGAGAATTTGTGTTAGGGCACGTGTCGCTGTCATATGCTTATGTAAGTCTCTGTTTTTTTCTTGCGAGAGCAAATGTCGCCTGTCTGAGCGCTTAATTAAGACGAAATGCCGCTGTTTCATTATTGGTACGGTAAATATTCCATAAATTGCCTAATGAAAACACTTAACGACACACGTCGCACAAAAAACAATGCGGGAATTCAGCTTTTATTTGCTCAAACTATTCGATTCAAGGGGCCATTTTTATAATTCATATAAGTCCCCCTCCCCCCTCACACATACATGCATAATTATTTATATAAGTAGTTACCTAGCTTATGACTAAATACAAATTATGTCTGTTGTTTGGGATAACTTAGTGTTAATTATGTTGGCAATTATGGGAAATAATCTGGGTAATATATTTAAATCAATGAGAATGATTTGTTGGATTGGGCACGATTAATCATAAATATTTACTAATGTATTTGTAAATTGTTGTTTCCAAACATACAATTTTTGCTCAATTATTTTCAATATATATTTTAAAAGCGTTTGTCAGCCATTATTTACATTTAATAGGCTTCCTAATCTACCCTCTCCAGCAAATTATTTGGACATATTTGAAATTCGACTTGTGTTATTTCTGCTCCTATTTTTGGTGTCTTTTAATATGTAAATTTTGAAATAAATATTATGAGCCTCTGTTGAGTTATTGTGTGAAATCTGAAGGTATTTCACATATTCCAAATTGTGACAAAGCCAGGCGCAAAAACCCAAAACCTAGGCTTACTTTTGTGGAAAACGAGATTCATGAAGCCGAGAATTTTTTGCATCATAAGTCCTACCACCGAAAACTTGTATTGGGCCATGCTTAGAATAATGCCATATTTTGAGAAATTGTGAACAGTTTAATTAGATATGCCACTGATTAGGCGATAGCATTCATTAGATTTGGGTTCTAGGAGCATTTCATTGCTGAGTAAACAAAATACCGAGTGAGCTGGATAAGTAGGAAATACCAGTAATAGCAACCACTTTATGGTCCGTCGCATTTCTGGCCACCATAATCGGGCGGCAGTCGCCCAAGGCAATGCGAACTGCCTCGTATATCATTCGAATGAAAGCAACATATGTCCACAAAGTGGTAGGTACAAGCGAAAGGGAGATGCGAGTGTGATATTTTGATCAACCGAATGTGTAAAAGTCACTGGTGAGGTCTACGAAACAAATCGAGGGCTCGTTAAATGGAAAACAATTACAAAACTGGCCGTGGCCGTGGCCGAGGCGAGGGTTAAATAGTTATTGGTCACGACATCGGGCATGCGGAATGTGGCTCACGTCTCTGCTAATATGCGAAATGAAAAGTCGAGTTTTAAATCATTTATCTTGTTTTTCCATTACTCTCGCGCCTTGATCTGAGTAGAAAACAGGCAGGAGCAAAACAAAAAATGACAGAGGCACGAGAAGAAATGATGCCGCCAAATGAAATTGGCAAGAGGCGCGCATGTTGTGAATGCCAAATGAGCCAAATGACAGGGACACCGCCAGCAACATGCGACATGCGACATGCGTCAGGCGACATGCGTCAGGCGAGACGGGACACCTTATCCGGGCAACCCTTTGGCACGCCCTTGGCCCGTAAGTATTATTCAAATTGACGCCGGTTTTGAGTGTACTTTTCGCATTTTTTAACTTAAATTGCGGCCATGATTAATTCACACACAATTGGGACGTCACGAATTGACCAGACCCAGACCCAGGCCCAGACCCTTCTCCAGCTAACTCTTCCAAATAATGCTTTTTTCCAACTACTTAACTTTTTCGAGACCCTCTTGACAAATTGTGCTTAGCACAGGCTGCAAATTAAAAAAATGAAAAACTTTGGCAAATTAAAAATAACTGAAATTAGCTGAAATTGGATATTTTAACAATTCCACTTTCAATTTCCTAATTGGAATTTTCAAAAAATGTATATACTTTCATCTCAGCACATCTGAGTTCCATCGTACATCATTGTGTGATGCACGTGTCCCAGTCAAAAATTGCATTGATTGATGTTTGCGAATTTTGCAATTGCAAATCAATCACTTTTCGCGAATGCTCAAAATAAAAATATCACTTTCAAGCAAAATGTATAAATTTAGTAAATTAATATTGTTTGCAGCTTGGCATGCGAAGGCAGAATGGAATCGGGCTTATCCAATTTTATAAGAAATATATAAGACAACTTTGAATAATCAAAAAAAAATGCTTACAAAAATTATTAGATTACTTTGATCTAGGCTAGATTAAACGAGAAAGTAAGCATATCATCCCCTTTTCAGATATGTTGAAATATCTTTGAAAGCAGAAAACTTTGCCTTATACGATCCTATTACTCCACCGATCTTTCCTATAGCAGCTATATGATATGGCACCCATCTAAATCTGGCAATATTATAGGCAAAAATTTCCCAACCCAATAACTAGGTAAGATCTCATCCGATTTCCATGAGGTTTGGCTCGTTGTTCATGGTTTGGCCTCTAAATCAATTCGGCATCTAAATCGAACAACAAATATCCTATATAGACATAGGTTAAAATTTCCCACCCCCATAACTCGGTCAAACCTCAACCGATTTTCACAAGGTGTGGCTCTTTGTTCATGATTTGGCCTCTAAATCAATTCGGCATCTAAATCTGGCAACATTATTTTTGGTCGAAATTCATGTGAAAATTATTAACATTTTCAAGTATCCTATATAGTATCATGTATCCTATAGACATAGGTCAAAATTTCCCACCCCCATAACTTGGTCAAATCTCATCCGATTTTCACGAGATTTGGCTCTTTGTTCATGGCTTGGCAACATTATTCTTGTTTTTAGGGTTTGTCCGATTTGCTTATATTCAAAGCTCTACTAAGAACTTAGTGAATATGTGTTTTAGCGATTTGTTAAATTTCGTCCGCAACAGAGGAAAATTTCATTTCCTTGTAGGTGATATAACCTGATCCATCTTATAGAAAGTAATAGTAATAGGAAGTCGAAAAATAATATGACAATATGAGAAATTTGTTTGTCTTTTCAAAATATCCTGACCAAGCCCGCCAATTCCAGCCTAACTAATAACCCCTCAAACGTGTGCAAGGGTATTTAATCTTCGTTGTCTTCAGCAACTATTTGCGCGGATTATATCGCAGAATATAGAGTTGCATTCAAAACCTTAACCCTGGTCAGATTGCAATAGCTGTCGACTATGTTGAAGAGTCCTGCTGGAGACTAATTTGCAGCGATTAGAATATGAATCGCATTAAGTGCCAGGTTAAGTTGGCTTTTGGCTCGCCCAGAAGAGACGAAAAGGAATACATTAAAATGATAAATGAGTGCGATTATCTAGGTATTACCTAGAAATTAATATTGTGGCCGTAATCAGCTCGGCGCCGCGCCCAGGTTAACAGGTTAAACCTGTGGGTCAACGATTTATTGGCTAAAAGCGAATTACAGGGCAGCGGGGCATGAAATACGCGGCCAAAATCAAACATAATCAAGCGAATTGGGTACAGTTCGAGCTGCTACACACCCACTCGGGCCATTCGGTTAGTTGTTCAGTTTGTCCCCATTCTGGAAGGTTGGTTAAAAATAATCCGAGCGTTACGTGTTTCTGCCAAGGACAACGACATACTGCAATATACACCAAGTACATATTGTTATGGCCAGCGGGTAAACATCGTTTGTCAAGAGTTTTGACTTGGGCCGCACTCTGAAATAACCGGGTACAAAATATTTGTTGACATTCCGCGGGAAATTACCATAATTAGTTGATTCGAAATAGACCAGAAACAGGAAACTGAAACTGGTGTCCATTGCTGTTTGATCAGCGCCTTCCCAAAGGGGGGTGCGTGTGCGTCCGTCCGTCCGTCCGTCCGGGTCACGGCATCGATGTCAACATAATGCGGAACGGCACTGCCCACAGCTAAAAAGGATCATAATTAGAGCATATGTACGGATTGTGTGCAAATATTGACGCTCATTTCGGCCCACTACCATGCACACCTCCCCCCACCTCTTCCAACATTCATCAGTTTTTGTGGGTGTGCTCGTAAACGCAAATTAATCAGTTTGGTATCAATCCCACACACACACGCAAACAATTCTCACATATGTCTACAAGCAAGTGTATATCACGTACATAAAACAATTTGTCCAGACTGATTGACTGACTGACTGACCAACTGACTGACTGACTGACTGACTGACTGACTGACTGACGGACAGACTGATTGGTTATCATACCGTAGGAGTTACAAATTGTTTAATATAGTTACCTTATGTCATGTAAGTGCACGATAAGACTGGGTTTCGGGCAATTCCACTCGGAAATGTGGAAAATGGGTTTAAGAAACTTTTTAATTTTTCATTCAATCTATTTTCTTTCTTTTTTATATATCTTTGTACAAATTTTTTAAAAAATTTGTATATAATGAAATATTCCACCCAAAAATGCGGGAAACTGGTGGAAAACAGAGTTTCATCAAAAATGTTAGTCTTCTATACGATATAATCATTTTATTTTTCCCCATCCCAATTGTAAAAATTCACACCGATGTATAATCTATGTATTTTGAGTACTTATGTATGTAAATATGTATTTTCATAAATGGGGTATGTGTGCATGTGTGTATATACATTAATGTACATATGTAGTACATCTCTAATATAAATAACCAGTTAATATAATGTACCGCTGCGACTTAGGAAAGCGAAATGTCATATAATGCCGTACTATGCGATTCTCATGAATTGAAGTAAGCCTCACTGGGTTTCATGCTTTGATCGTAAGTGTTGTTTAACAAGTGTGTGTGTGTGTATGGACTCTCATGTGTTTGAATGCTTAAATGTATGTATATGTGTCTGTTTGTATGCATTTATGTATGTGTATGCATGTATGTATGTATAGATGTATGTATGTATGTACATATGTGTATTTGTGCATGTGTATGCATGTATGTGTATGTATGCATGTGAATGTATGTATATACATGTCTGGATGTGTATATTTACATCAATAATAAATGTTAAAAATATAAGAACTATTCAAATTAAATTGTCTTATTATGAAATTAATAAAGGCCCGTAATGAAGCAATTAAAATCGCATATAAAAAAGGCTGTAAGTCAGACTTTGTGCTGGGCTAGACAACTTAACCAATAAGCCACAAATTTATGTCAAAATATGCTCGGCTCCTGGCAGCAATTATCAACCAAAACGCCCAACGAAAACTTTTGGGAACGAGGGATTTGGGCGGACAAATGACTTTAAATTAAGCCGATGTGCGTCTGTCGATTTAATTAAAATCAAAACAAAATCTTTGCCCGTCTTCCCCTTGTTCTGGGACTGTGGCCGGGATAATAATAAACGCATAAATAATGCAAAACAATAAATGAGCAAATATTCATAAATTATTAACGCAGGCGCCGACTCCTTGCTCCTTGCGGCTGCATGGGCCAGGACAAAAGCCACTGCACAAATACCCAAAATATTTTGCCAAAGCATTTAAAAGGACAATGAGGCACGCACCCGGATGACTGAAATGGAAGAAAAGCAAATCCCCGCAACAAATAATTGAGCCTCATAAAGAAATATCATTCATTGATTTTCTCTTGGCCCACCCAGCCCCTGCCCCCACCCGATTGTGCTGTCTCTTTTGCACTGTCCTGGCCCAGCAGCAAGTGGATGAAGTTGGTGAAAAACCAGGACAAAATAAGGACAGCTGATGAAACTATCAGCACGACGAGGGGTTGATTGCGGTGGGCAGAGCATGATTTTCACATGAATTCGAAATCTATGCCTCGGCATGATTTGCACAAAACTTGAGCCGGCAAATTTGTCAAATGGAGGCTAAGTGAGTGAGAGAGAGAACGGGCAGGCACTTGTGCTAGACAGAGACGGCGTCCAGTTTGAGGGAAACCTGAAACAGAGCAAATGATTAATTATTGAGGGATTTTGTTAATTTGCTGACATTGATGCCCTGGCCAGATTATCATCGAGTGTCCTGTTCTTAATCGGTGACAACAGTGGGAATATAAATCGATGCTAACTATTTAATATAAATTATACCTGGAGATAACCATTACACACAACAAAAAACAACGTTAACTTAGAAAGTATACATTAATAAACGTACTCAAAATTTGAAAGTCTAATCCTAGTGTACTTTACTTTTTATGTATGTAAAGCATTGTTAAATTCTGCCGAGAAAAATTTTAAAATGCACACTTAGAAGAAAGTAACATTTAAAATATTAACAACTTCTTTCAGCATGGGCAGAATTTGTAAACTTTTCAAATGCAACTGTTGGTTATAAATTTCATGCATATTAGCTTACGACAGTGCACGCAAAGAGTAACATAGCAAAAAGCTTTGCATACAGTTCCCATTTAATGCCCACTAGCTATCGATATTGTGCGCTGTAAAAGTGTTTTATCGATAGCGCATGCAGCGATATTAATTAAACAACTCTAAGATTTGCAGCGACGCCAATTGCGACAAAAACAAGCTGCCAAAAAATAAAAGGGAAGACAAATGTGAAAAATAAACGACAAATTTATTGGCATTCTCATTTGAAAATGAGTGCCCACAATCGCAAAGTATTACAGAAACTGTGCTCCGGCAGCAAATCCCTGGATGCGGACAGCGCAATGGACGAGTCGGGCTACGCGTCCTTTAAAGTGCTGCACAACTCAACCGTGGAGGCGCCATTTTTGTTTGAACGTGATAGTGAATCGGAGAACTGCCGCAATGCATCCAACACGACGACGACGACGACACAGGGACGCCTGCAAAAGTCAAGATGCGATTCGATACAATTCCAAACGCCGAACAGCAGCAGCAGCTGTATCGGCAACTGCAATGAATCCAATTCGACAGCGAATCGAACGCTGTGGCACAAATCGCTGAGTCTGCCCGCGGCCGGTTGCGTGCAGCTGGAGGAGAGCGAGGATGAGGACGGAGGACAGGCGAGCAAATCGCCGCTGCTGCTGTGTGTCACCAAGCGCCGCAAGTCGCACTACCAGCCCATGGCGCATCACAGCAGCCCCAAGAAGTCCAAGAAGAAGCTGTTTCCACAGCCCGCGCTCGTGTCCATCTGCCGCACACGCTACTACGACGGCTTCGAGCACCTGGACATCATTGGCATGCTGAGCAACACGCTGCCCGCCCTGGAGTGCATACTGGCCCATGTCAGCTCTCACACGCTGGACGTCATGACCAAGGTGACGGAGCGCTGGGCGCAGGCGGTCTACAAGAGCCAGCGGGCAACGGAGCGACTGCAGAACCATCGCTTCAAGATGAACCTAACCAAGGAGAACACGCACACGGTGAAGCGTGGACGCCTGCTGTCCAAGACCCTGAACAAACACTTAGTGCCATTACAGCCATCCAATGCCATACACAAACCAAACAAACACGATAACTATAGGAACGTGCCCAAGGACGACAATTGCCTGCTGGTGGAGCAGATGCAGCGCATCAAATGCCCGCGTTGCGGCAAGTCCAGCAAGGTCTTCTACAGCCAGGCGGCCGAGCAGACGCCACAGATGAGTCGCCACGGGCCGCCCAGAGCTGCCCTTTCGCAAACATTACCACACGTGTACTCCTTCAGCGAGCCGAAGGCTGCCCTGACGCGCTTCTATTCGCTGGACGAGGTGAAAAGCTCGCCGGACGAGAATGATGCCGTCGCCGCCGCCGCACCGCATTCCATTGGCGAGTGCACCAGCGTTTTTTGCAAATTTCGCTTCTGTGTGCACTGCTGCTGCCCGCCGCATCCGGGCGTCAAGTGCCTGGTCACCGAGCTGGGCACGCCCTCTAAAGTGATGATGCCCAGCGAGAGATTGACCCCGCCCAAGCGCAACCAGAACTGCGACTACAAGCTCAGCCGCAAGAACTCGCTGAAGCGTCTAAACTTTTAAGCAAAGCAACAACAATTTTGAATCCTTAGCTTTAGTTATCGAATATTCAACTGTACCAAGGTTTTTTACATGTTTAACTAGTATTATAGTCGTCCACATCTCATTAGTTTCGCGCGCTCACATTTCAATGTCATCAAGTTTTATATTTCTTTGCTGTAACGTATGCTCAACATTCTTGTACCTCTGTGAGATTAAATAGAAGTAAGATACTTTTTACATTACACGAACAACGAAAATAAACAAGTTTGTAAACAAATATCTTAAAAGCCAGGAGAAATCCAACTGTCAATATTACCAGCTTACAATATTGCCAATTGGCTTACACTGATTTAAGCCTAAGGCTTGTCATTTTGTCTGCTTTATGAGTTATTTGGCTTTTTTGCGTTGTATTAAATTGTTATTTATTGATGATAAAATGATTGACTTCAATTAAATGTCATCACAGCATAACAGCTGTGACGTCATAAACGGTCGTGAAACAGTAGAAACTATCGATTAACTTGCTGCACCTTTCGATACTATTATCGATATAATCATTTTGTTACTTACCGCCGAAGCACGTGTGGAATAGTTGCTGCCCATTTTACATTTATTATTCCTTAAGTGTTTTTACACGCAAAGGAGCTGTACAAAAATGACGACGTCATTGGCTCAACAGCTACAAAACTTGGCTGCGCCGCAAACGTCGGTTACGTTAGCGGATGCACGCAGTCGTGCCTCAATATTATTCAATCCAAAGGAGGCGGCGACCAAAGACAGACGCGCCATCTACGAGATCGGGCTGAGCGGCCTGCTGGAGTTGACTGCGTTTAATCCGACGTTTAAGGAGTTCCAGTTGACGCTTTTCGATGAGGCCACACTCACGCTGGAGCGCGCCGTGGAGCAGTCGGATGTCAACAAGTTGCTCGATGCTTCAATTGCGAAATTTTTGCGTCTCTTGTCGCCGTATTTTCTGCTGCGTCCGGCGCACATGTGCTTTGAGTGGCTGTTGCGCCGCTTCCAGGTGCACGAGTACAACCGCCAGGAGGTGATGGCCCTGATAATGCCCTACCATGAGACAAACACATTTGTGCAGGTGCTACAGACAATGCGACTGCGCCAGTCGGACGAGGATTGGTTCTGGCTGCGTCGACTGCAGCGACCCGGCGTGCCGCTCTCCAAGACGGCCATAGTAAATCGTGCAGCCAGCGTGCCTGCGTTCCTCAGCTTCATCTGCCGCAGCACACGCAAGGCGGTCAAGGAGCTGGGTCCACGTGCTCATCAGCTTCAGGCACAGCTGAATTTCTATGCAACCGTCGTGGTGGGCGCCCTGCAGACGGCCAAGCCGCTCGAAGACTGGCACATTGGCACCATACTGGAGTCGCTGCTCAAGGGCCTCGTCTCGGACACCGTAGACTATGTGGCCGCCTCGTACGTGATTGTCGCCCAGCTCGTCTCGCGCACCAAGCTCAAGACAAAGGTTTGCGATGCGCTGCTCGAGCGTGTGGCCAACTGCACCTTCGAGCGCCTGCACACGACGGCCCTGCTGCTACTCATCTGGATACACGACAAGCAGCAGGCGGCCCAGCCGCAATTCACGCCCAAAACCATGCTGAATCTGGTCTGCCAGAAATGGTTAATAACCGCATTGGCCTCGCTGGCCAAGGAGAACATTGCCATTCAAGCCATTTGCATGCCGCTAATGCGCGGCGCCGTGGCGGCCATACGTGAGGGAGATGCCGCCACAGCTTCACATCAGCAGTTCCTCGACAACCTGTTGGCTGATGTGCCCTTCTCCAGGCCCACCGCTCAGCAGCTTATCAAGTAGAGTCATTTAACTCGTTACCCTTTAAATCCCTCAATCTTATAATTTACTTTCGCTCTCAGTTGTTTCCTGGACACTTTTGTGGACATGCAAGCTGAGCATGAATCCACGCCCATGGACACCAATTCGAATGAGGATGAAGAGGATACCATTATCATTGATTCGGATGACGAAATGATGCCAGCCAAGACCAATTTCCAGACATGGTACACAGAGTTTCTGGAGAAGCTAGAACGTCGCTATCCGGAGGCCTTTGATCTGAGCGTCAAGGCGGCCCTAAGTGCTAAATCCAATACGAGCAATCGACAGAAGGCCTTAAAGTTGGCATTGGGTAAGTCGAGCTATAATATTTTAAAAAAAAAGTAGTAACTATAGCACAAGAATAGCATGTGAGGAATTCTCAATACTCTCTGAATTATAAGAAATACTAACTAAATATACCCTTTACTAGACTAAACTAACTAAATATACCCTGTACTAGTTAAAAATCACTTTATAGCAAGCGTGATATTGCATATTTTTGTTAAGCCTTGACTGTGCCGTGCTTTAAAAGCAAATTTATGCTAACATTTGCACTAAAGAAAGCTGAATCTTGGCTTAAGCAAAAATGAAACTCTTCCATAAAAAAAACTCTAATTCCCGCTTTTTTGCAGGCTTTCGCCTCAACACAAACGACGAGAAGGCGAAACGGGCATATGAAAAGCTCTACCATTACAGCGCCGATTGGCGTCTGGGCGCGGTGCAGCAGCTGCTGCAGAACCTGAAGGTGGCCAAGCGGCGGGAGCGCAGCTATCGGCTGCTGCAGGAGTGCCTGCCCGATCGGATCAAGGACGATAGCCCGGCTGTGGTCTCAGCGCTGCTCACGCTGCCCACCGTTGACTTTGTGGAGATGATGGGCGCCGCAACCTTTGCCCAGACGCTGTGCGAGCTGCTGCAGCGTGCGCAACAGCAGCGCGGGACGCAATGGGATGCGGTGGTGCCGCAAGTGGTGCAGCATCTGACCACAGCTGCAGTGAGCGATAACTATGATACAAATCTGCTGCTGCTGGCCCTGATGCCCTATCTGTTTCCGTGCGATGCACTGAACGCAAGGGAGCATGCCGCCTTGCTAATCATATTGAGCAGCAATTTCGCCAGCAAGCTGCCATTTCTGGCGCAGCTGGAGGTGAGCACGGAGCACGGCGAGTTCAATGTGTGGCTGCATCGCAAAAAGTTTCTCGATGTTATCGCCAATGTAACGCAGGCGGGCAAGCAACAGCTGGCGCTGCTCGAGAGCGTGGAGCAGCATGGCGGCGTTACCTATCTGCGCGGCGAGGCGTCCCAGCTGACGCACCTGCTGCTGCTGCTGACAGCCTATGCAAAACGTGAGCTGACCCCCGCAGAGAGTCTGCACATGCTGCAGCGCATGGCCGTCTACACGCAAGGATTTCAGTTTCGTCTCACCAAGGAGAAAGCCAGCAACAGCCACGGCAACGGTAACAAAAACCATGTGCCGCTGCAGCTGTACGCGGACTTTCTGCTAACCGTGGCCAAGAACACAAAGTTCAGCGAACTGGCAACGCTGCCCTGGACAGAGCTCAGCGAGGAGCTGCGGCTGTGCCTGCTGCTGCTGGACACGCTTAGCAGTCAGGTTTATGCCGAGCAGTGTGCGCCCGCCGAGCGCAGGGAATGGACGCGTGCGCTCAAGGATTGCCTGAATCACATGCTGCCCGAGGCGCACCACAAACTGGATTTCCTATGCAACTTCTATGTGTACGAGACGCTGCCCGAGCTGTATAGTCAAGCCAAGGACTATGCGCTGTTGCGCGTGCGCGGCTTCCAGCTGCTGCAGGCGCTGCTGCGTCCCCGTCCCGCTGTCGTCAGCTGCAGCCTGTTGCACGTGCTGCGCATCGCCAATGCCTGCAATTCGCCGCTGCAAACGTTGCGCCAACAAGCGCTGGCCACGCTCCAGCTGCTCGATCTCAAGCAGCTGGAGCCACACGTGGCCCATCTGGTCGAATGCCTGCTGCAGCGCCAGAGCGAACTGTGCATGGATCACGAACAATACGCGCTCATCCTGCACACGATATTGCAGAGCGGCAAATGCACGCCGCGCGAGAAGCTGCTGCTCGCCAAGCTGCGTCGCACGCTCCTGGAGCTGGTCTGCGATGTGGCCCAACCGGCCATATGCACGACGTCGCTGCTGCGAGCGCTGAAGCACATGAACAACGAGACGCTGCTGACGGCGCTGCTGCCGCTGGGCGAGGCAGCGCTGCGGGCGGTGTCCAGGAACGATGCCAGCAAGGACACATCGCAGCTGGCGCAGCTGAACTGGCCACATAGCGACATCTACTGCGCTGTCATCGAACGCTTCGAAGGTGCCGTTGGATTGGGCGTGCTTAGGCACCAGCCCGCCGCCTGGCAGCTGCTGGAGGCGAGCTTCAAGCAGCACACGACCTATGTGCAGCTAGAGCAGAAGCTGCAGCCGCTGCCCTGCGTGCTGCTCAACTCGCTGACGCCGGAGACCTACGAGCAGCTGCAGAGCCAGCATAAGGTGAAGCTGTTGCAGCTTATCGTGGAGGCGGCCACTGCCTCCGACAACGATAGCATCTTTCTGGCGGCCCATCGCCTGCTCAGGCGCTGCAGCATCGAGTGCCAGCCCCTGGTTGGCATGCTGGCCAGCATGTGCAGCAAGAGCACGCGCATCATCCCGGCCAAGCAGCCGGAGCGACGACGTGGCCAGCCAAATACCAAACTGGATCTGACCTGTGTGACCTGGAAGCAGGGCATGACTCTGCTCGAGCTGCTGGAACACAAGAAGCAGCTGGTGGGCGCCGAGCAGCTGATACCCTCGCTCTTTGAGCTGCTGCAGCTGTGCCTGCAGCTGGAGGAGCACAGCGCTGCCGAATATCCCAAGCAACTGATCCTCTCCAGCCTGCTGCACTGCTGCGAGGTGTCGCAGGCAGCGGGCGTGCAGCTGTCCAAGGTGCTGCCCGAATCCTGTTTCCGCATCGAGCAGGTGGTGCAGTGTCTGCGCAACACACAAAATCCGCAGACGCAGCAGCATGCGCTGCTCTTCCTCACTCGCTGCGCCGCCCTGTATCCGCAGCAGGTGCTGCACAAGATTGTCGAGATCTTTACGTTCGTGGGCTCCACGGTGGCTCGCCACGACGACGCCTTCAGTCTGCACATTATCAAGAACGTGGTGGAGACCATTGTGCCCACGCTCTTGCTGCAGTCTGGCGCCCAGCGGGAGCGCCTGGTCATTGCCGTGCTGAAGGTGTTTGCGGATATATGCACGGACGTGCCGGTGCATCGTCGCCTGCCGCTCTACGACACGCTCTTTCGTGTGCTCGACCCCCGCCAGCATCTGTGGCAATTCCTGTGCATCATCTTCGAATCGCAAATGCTGCTGGAGCAGGCGCCCGCACAGTCGGGCAAGCCGACCAAATCCTTGGACAAGTCGCGCGTGGAGTTTGCCCGCGAGCTGACGGTCATGTTCGAGCAGCCCGAGGTCATACTGGACACGTGCATACAGCTGCTTGACTACCTGGCCACGCTGCCGATCAACAAGGAGACGCAGAGCCAAGCCCCGGCAGTCGGCAACAACATCTCGCCCGAGCAGCAGCTATTCGATGTGCGCACGCGCAGCTTCAAGCAGCTGCGACACTATAAATACCTCATCATGGACTATCTGTCCGGGCTGAGCAGCGCCACCGAGTTCCAGGCCAAGCTGGGCAGCCCCAGGACGCAGCAGCTGGCGCGACTGAGGCCGCTCTATCAAAACTTTATACTCAAGACGCTTGCCTATGTGGGCGTGGTCAATAATGCCCTGCAACTGGCGACGGGCTCGCCCTCACTGGAGAAATATTGGCGTGTGCTGGCGAATCATGTGCACGATGTACTGGACAATGCCATTGGGCTGCTCTCGCCCGAATATTTCCTCAATGTGATCACGGAGCTGCTGCAGCACGAACTGATCTATGTGCGCATCAAGGTGCTCGAACTGCTGGTCACCAAGCTGACGCCACCCAGCGACTACTTTGCCCAGTCCCAGGCGGCGCACTTTGGCGTGCTCTTCGAGCCGCTGGGCGCCATCATTGACGGCGTGCTGGACACAACGGGCGGCAGCAATGCCCAGCAGGCGCAGCTGCAGCAGACGGCGCTGCACGCCATGCAGCTGCTGGCCCATCGCCATGGACGCGACTATGTCGAGGAGTGCCGCACGCTACTCGCCAAGCTGACGCGCATCACCAAGCGACGCGCCAATGTGCCCAAGGCTGTTGTCGGCAATGTGGTGCTCACCCTCGTCGAGATCTGCGGCAGCATCAAGGCGCACGCCCTGGCCCAGCTGCCCAAGTTTGCGCCACAGCTAACCGAATTGCTCAAGGAACAGGTCCAGCTGCTGCTAACCCAACGCCAAGCGCCCGACTATGTCTGCTCCGCTCTGGTTACAGGTGAGTCTATATCAATCTCTAGCTTGGTAAAGAGTTCGGATGTTTCTGCGCAAACGGAAAGATGCATTTTCCGTCCCATTATTAAGTATTATCCCAGTATTAAGTTCTTGATGAGGACGCAGAGCTGCGTCGATCTAGCCAGGTCTGGCTGTCTTTCTTTCTTTTGTTTGGACATTTTTCTTATTCGCATAAAATCCATATAAATCGATTTAGACAAGGTTTTTTAAACAAACCTCAAGGAACTTATGAGCTATATACCCCAAATAAGGTATTTAGGCTCTTGTGTAGTATATATGGATAATACATTTTTCACCTTTTGGGATATCTCCCAGCATGCCCCCAAAATTTGGAAATGTCGAACTTTTAACGACATATCCTTGCGCTTTGGTATATACACAATTTTGTATACCACATTATGACCCTGAAAATGTCAAAAGGATCGGACTGTAATCAAAAAAGATCTGTCCATAATGTGAGGCAAAAGGATAAAGAAACAGAGCGTAAGCTGCGGAGACATGTTACTCTAGGCCCAATCTAATCTACGGACCATAATAATATAATTCAAGGCTTGGTATAATCACAAATAAAGGGATTCCATTATAACACTGCACTAGAAGAAAACCATATAGGATTCGGATTCGTCTTAGTAATTCTTGCCCAATATTAACATTGAATCAATCGTTCCTCGTTTTACTTAAAGCCATGCACAAGCTATTCCTGACATTGCCGCTCTTCCTGGGACCGTATCTGGTGGATATTATCGGCGCGCTCATCCGACTCTCGGTGCAGCTGGAGAGTGCACAGCTGGCGTTGGACAAGCGCACCCAGGCCCTCAAGCTGCGCATTGTGGACGTGTGGACGGCGGTGGCGCAGGGCGTGGAGGCTCGCATTTTGGTGCCCAGCTGTGCAAAGACCTACGAGAGCCTGTTGGAGGCGCAGGCCTACGACGAGCTGGGCATGCTTATGCGCCAGCTTCTGCTGCCCTGCATTAAGCACAATGGAAATGCCGAGCTACAGGCCGTGCAGGAGCCGCTTTCTGAGTTCTTCCTCCAGGCGCTTGAGTTCCGTCTGCAGGTGCGCGGACGTCAGCTGCAGCGGCAGCGCCTGGCGGATATTGAGGCATCCGTGATTGAGACTTTCGTTGCCTGGATACTTAAGCTGTCCGAGACGAGCTTCCGGCCCATGTTCGCCCGGGTGCACAAGTGGGCCATGGAGCGCAAGGATCTGGAGCCGCAGCTCACCTATTTCCTGCTGACCAATCGCATTGCCGAGGCGCTCAAGTCACTGTTCGTGCTCTTCGCCGGCGATTTTATCGAGGATGCCGCACGGCTGCTGCAGGAACACAACACATTGCGCCAGGAGCTGGCCGAAGATGTGGACGTTGGGAACGTTGTGGAACTGCTGTCGGCCATACTTAGCACATTGCATCATGTATTTCTGCACTGCAGCAACGACTTTGTCAACGATCATCGGTTCCGCACGCTGATGCCCCCGCTCGTGGATCAGCTGGAGAACAGCTTGGTGCTGGCCAGCGATCGCGAGCAGCTGCAGCAAACGCTGACCGACTGCATTGCCCAGCTGGCCGCTGCCACCAACGATGTGCTTTGGAAGCAGCTCAACAACCAGGTGCTGCTGAAGACACGCACCAGCACGCCCGAGGTACGCATCCTGGCCTTCAACACCAGCGTGGCCATTGCCCGCAAGCTGGGCGAGAGCTTTGCCCCACTGCTGCCGGAGACGGTGCCGTTCATAGCCGAACTGCTCGAGGATGAGCACGATCGTGTCGAGAAGAACACGCGCAGCGCTGTCCAGGAATTGGAAACTATTCTCGGCGAACCCGTGCAAAAATATTTATAAGCTCAGGTCAAACCCTCTTCATCAACTAAAGATTTTTTTACAAATCCCGAGCACATCATGTTAATGGACTAATTAATGGATTCAAGATATGCAAATTCTATACAAAACTTGATTTGTACAGAAGTATTTTTAAAAGGATTATCCGAAGTACTACAGAGTATCGAGATTTTATAACGCTTTTCAACAACATTATGATTTCTAATTTTAATCAAAGACAAATAATAAAATGAACTATTTTTGCAAATTTATTTGATATATCAGCCTTAACGTATTTTAAGAGATATTTGTACCTTTTCATTTGTTATGTATTTTCCCTATTTGGGGAAAATTCATCGCCATGCTGGGAAATGGAATTGACAGTTTCAATGAGCGAAGTTTATTCGTCTAAATTTGCCTCTAAGATATAGTATAAACCGTTAATCAGTCACTCAATACAATCGATTTTGCATATTCCACCCACTTGATCGGAAAATGAGTGGAAATCTAAAACTGAAGTTAACAAAAAGCACTTGCACTGAGTAATGATCGCAAAGTTTATTATCTAGAAAATTGCCCACCTAGTTGACTTTAGTAGAATACTTATAAATGATTTATTGTCAGTTCTTTTTTTTTTTTTGCAGTGTAAAGTTTTTTTAATGATCCCTGATGTCATTGTAAACGAGCTTAACGGCCAATACAGCTGACTGCGACGGCTACTGCAAAGCTCTATAAAAAAATATATATTCAACAATAGGCCATAAAATATATTTAAAGTCAATTGCAGCAGGTTGAAGCCTGAGATGGGAAAATTGATATGTAAATTATTGTCTCTCATATATTGTGCGCACAACTTAAGAATTTTTCGTGTAGAAAATTTCTGTAATGCAATTTAAGAACCAGCCTGAAATCTGACTGGCAATTGGCAGACAATGTAAAATTTATTTAGAAATTGATATTTATATTTGGAAAAGGAGCGAGCTACATATACCCCAAGTAATATAATTATGTTTTATCTATACAAATCGGGAATATATATACAAAATTTGGTGTCTCCAGCTCTTATAAACTACAAAATGTGCTTTAAAAACGTTCTTTCAAAATCGATATTTATCGAAATTATGGAAAATGGGGAATATATCGATTAGCTCGTTCTGCATATGATATAGATATATACAAATTTATAAAATTGTAAGAGTTAGGTCTTACAGTTTCCGAGTTGGGCGACATATTGTGCAGGTAGATCGACTTAGCTTGTGCGAATCAAGAATAAATATTTGTAGAAGGAGTACAGGAACACTTTATAAAATCGAACCTGTTTGAGTCCGAAATTTCGATCGTTTCATAGAAGTATTTGAAATAGAACAAACCAAGACTTTAATCAAAACTTGAATATGGATGTGGAGAACGAGATTTACGAACCATATCTTACTTAACGTTTGTTCGAATCGTAATCAAACTACGTGTATTTTTTTTTAATTTATGGCTTTTATTATACAATGTACAAAGAAATAACAATTCGTTGGGCTTAAGAGTAATTGGCGCCTGCGTTAAATTTGTCTCCCAACTACTTGTTGTACGGAGTGTATGAAAAGTTTGGAAATTGTGAATTGCTTTGGGTATTATCCTGGGTCTGTTTGTCCTGCGGCAGCTCGGGATCCTCGCGCTCCTCCTCCTCGTCGATAATGCTGATGTCGCGTATGGAAGGTCGACGCCAGCCAGTGAGATTCTGCTGAGCCTGTTTCGTCTTTGTCAGCATCCTGGGCCCAGTCACAGATATAAGGATCGCGCCCAATGGAGCTGTCAGCAATATGCTGAAAATGCAAATGGTTTGAACTATTTTGGCCCAGCTGCGCTCCTCGTCGGTGGCATCAGCGCCCAAATGCCTGAGAGCCACGGGCCCCAGAGCAGCCTGAACCGTTGCCTTGGCCATCCAGGACAGGCCCACAAAGAACTTCTCGCGCATGTTCAAGCGGTCGCCAATGGCAATGGCAGCTGTGACCAGGATGCGTATGACGACGCCTGTGAAAATGCAGAGGGCACCAATGTAAAGCAGGCTCGGATCCAGCTCGCGCAGCTTGATCGTGGCGCCCGTCACGCCGAACAGAATGGGCTCAAAGATCATCCAAAAGATCTCGAAACCCGTGCCCACCGGATTGTCATCGATGGTCCAGCCATCCTTGCACCAAAAGTAATTGGATATGAAAGACGAGAAGACGACAGCCAAGGGACCGGCGCCCTCAAAGCCCAGCTTATCGCTGCCGTAGATGGCCACCAGGTTGCCGATGAACAGCAGCAGCGTGCGCAGCGGCACCACATAGGCGTCGCCCTTCTCCGGAAAGATGCGCGCCAACAGGCCCCAGATGAGGCCGAAGCCCAGGCCGGCAATCAGACAGACCGGCACCTGGGCGATCAGATAGAGCTGGCCACGGTCCGAGAACATGATCGTGCTGATAATGCCGAAAATGGCCACCGAGATGGCATCGTCCACGCCAGACACGGCAACCACAAGCGTGGGTATGCCCTTGGCCACGCCATAGCCCTTGGTGCGTAGCCGGAACAGGCAGGGCACGACGACGGCTGGTGCAATGGCTGCCATAATGGCGCCCAGGAGACAGCCCCAGATCCAGGGCAGGCCGAGCAGATAGTGGGACATAACCGCCAAAACACCGAACTCCACAAACCAGGGCACAATGCCCAGCTTGAGTATTGTTTTGTACACCTTCTTGAAGGCTTGCGGATCCATTTCGAGGCCAGCTCGAGTCAGAATTATGGTGAGCGCGAATTTGCGCAAATGGGCGGTCACCTTGGAGAAGTCGCCGTCGAGATCCACCCAGCCGACGTTCTACCAAAAAAACCGAAAACATAAAGCAGCCAAAACACAGAGACACAAACCGTAACTCACCTGAAACAATAGGCCCACCAGCAGCATGCCAATGAGGCGTGGCAGGGTGGCCAAGGACACGAGATAGCCGCCGAAATTTGCAGCCACTGTGAGCACAACCAGATCGAAAAGCTGCCCACCCGGCGCAGCCGAGTGTCCAATGATCACAAACGAGACAATCCAAAGCAGCGCACCTGGTATAAATATATATACATAAGCTCAATGGAAACAACCAGAATCTGGAGCTTACCAATGCAGATAAGCGAGACCAGGCGGGAGAATGTCCTGAAGGTGGGGCACAGCGGATAGGGGAAAACCTTTTGCCAGAACGGCGGCTCCCATGACTCGGATGGCTCCTCCTTGCGGCACTTCAAGCAGAAATTGTATATCCATGACTGTGCCACGTAATTGCCATTGCTGTCCGGAGATCCCTGTCCTGCCTGCAGGCTATTGTATTTGGCATTAAGCACGTCTAGCGCGCTCTGTCTGTAGTTCTCTGCGGCATGAATAGACAGACAATATCAAGGGTATTCAGTACACATATAGACGCAACAAATTAACACCTAGCACTAATTGGGTGATAAGTGTGGCATCTGCATATCTAGAGACGCATTCGAAACGTCACTTTCCGGCGGCACGTTAATTGTTAATGCCAACTTTTCGATATCGAATTCAATTGACATTCGTTCAAGATTTCATTTGCTTTTGCTAACTGACGTTCTGAGGTCTGAGGCCCTCGGTAGGTCTTTGCAATTATCATTGCTATCATTATTATTATTATCAATATTATTGTCTATAATTCTGCACTTAAACATATTGCTCTTTGTATAATTCATATATTTTTGAATGCCTTAAGTTAAGAATTCCAGCTGTGCAAATATTCTAGGTTCGAAATATATATATATAGATTTATATTTATTTTCGAAATAATTATTAAATTTTGCGATCACATGTTCTCAAGTTAACTGGCAGGTCAAGTAGGGCATTTTCTTTATTTAATTTTTCACAAACAATATCTATTATTAAGTCTGCATTAAAGTTAAACAGAATTATTCCATGAATTCTGTTTATTTTTAATTCTTTTAATAATAAAGTTCTCTGAACCTTTTAAATAACTTTGAGAATGCAAAAACCCAAAGTAATTTTCTTTTTGTTTGTATTTTGTCCCAATTAGGAATATGATCTATAAATTTGACATATAGGCTCTCATGTACCACAGAGGATTTTTTTGAACTATCGATTATTTGTACAGTTTGATAATTATCGAATTGAATTTTATTTAGTTCCACTTTTTGAGCATGTCTCGAAGATTATAAGAGTTATTACATTTAACAATAAGATGGGAAGTTATTCAAAAAAAAATTTGCCAATGCCCATTTGAAAGAGCTTAGCACAGGGTATCTCCCAGTCGGCTACGCTTAACTACTTGAACCTTTTGCCGATGAGATTTCGCATTTATATGTAAGGTTGAGGAAAACGAAACTAATTAAGACATCAGTCTATATTCCCCTTGAGTACAAACATGCATACTAATGTGACGAGATTATGTACTCAAATAGTATGAATCACATTTTCAACCATTAACGACATTCTGTGTCAATATTTAAAACTTCCCGAATTTTAAATTTGTTTTAACACTTGCTGTCGATTGTTTAAACTAATTGACAGCTCACTTGAGATTCATATTCAAATTAAAATGCACAAATAAGTAATTAAGTGCTTAATTAAACAATTTGAATTATCTAACAAATATGAAGTTTTCGCAAAATTAACAAAAATTTATAGCCGCATCACAATAATAATATTATCCCAAGTCTCTGAATAAAGCTGCACTAAGAGAAATTATAAAGAGAATTTCTTAAATATTTTTTTGCATTTTTTCAATTTCAATAAAAGTGGAAACAAATCTTGTAAACTGTGATATATGCATATTTATTTAAATTTTTAATGGATCTCAGTTTTAAAAAAAAATATATTTTATTATTAAAAAAAAAGAAGTACCAACAATTCTATTTAGGATTTTCTCTTTCAATTCTGGAAGTGAGAATCAAGTATTTGGAATTTTTCTTTAAATTCTCAAAGTCCAAGCACAATATTAATTTTTCTTGTCCTAAATTCTTCATTGCGATTCAAATTCTGGCCTTAACTTTATATATATGTATATATATATTTTTTTTAATTTTTCTTTATGAATCAGGTTCTGGCCTTAACTTACCATAACTATTTGTCGAAACCCGATCGCTGTCATTGTCATGGGCCAATGTGTCCTTGAGGATGCTTCTCCTGCGCCCGGGCGGTCCGATCTCGAGGGGTGACTGCATTGAGCTCTGTGCGGAAATTGAATTTGTTTTTGTATTTGCTTTTGTATTTGTTTTTTGTTTGGGTAGATGGTGAGCTTGGATTAGTTAACAGTGCGCGTAAATCCCGAGGCACTTGAACACGGCGTTTGCTTGAAAAATGACGAGCATCATTATAAATGCCGTCATCCAATATCTATTATATGGATGTGCACGCGTTTGTGTATATTATATGCGAGTGTTACGAGTATATGACTGGCATAAGCGAAAAGTTACGATCGTAATCACCCGGAGCAGGCGCGCAGCTCTAATCGATTCGTCACATCACTTGACCGTAACTCACCTGCGATATTTTGCGTGTGTGGGCTTGTTCAAAGGCGGGATTTTCGTAGCCGGAGTTGCTGGAGCCCAGCACCGGCGGCTCGGAGACAATGCTGACACGCCGCTTCGGCTGGCTCTCGATGACGATGCTGCTCCTGTGATTGGGCGACGGTGTCTGCGCCTCGTTGCCGGGCACCGCCGGCACACTGATGGCCAGCGATGCGGGTCTAGCCGTGCTGCCTGGCATGCTTGTTGTCGGCGTGGTTGCGACTGTGCTGGGCACTGTTGCTGCCGAGCCGGACTCATCGCCGCGATCCGCATGGGTCGTCATCGTCGTGTGGCTCTGCAGGATTATGTGACGTACGCTTGGGCTTTATCGATTTATGGAGCTTGTGGCCTGCTTACGATATACATCACACACTTCGCGCTCGATTATCGTAATTTATCCGTTGCGCGGGCCTCACAACTAGCCCGTTCGGCGTTTAGCGTTCAAATAAATTCATCAGCGCGCGCTGTGCTCGACTCTGAGCTCAGCTTTTGGGTGGGGTGCGGGTTCGATGGGCAACAGCTGCACATGTGTGTGTGTGAGTGTGTGTGTGTGCGTGTGGCATGTGTGAAAAGTCTTAATGCTAAATGCAAACATTTATTACTTTACACAAAAATAACATATCAGCTAGCCATAAAAAACTTAAAATTTTTTGGCAATAATTAGCTTTAATTAGTCGTCGCCCAAAGCCCACAAAACTGGGCATGGTCGCGGCTGGGTATATGTCAAGCACGTCGGGCAGCTGTCGGTTTTCGGCTTTGATCGGTTTGTTTGTCATTTAATTGTGACGCATTTTGTCTAAACAAATTCACGTGAGCGCCCAGTAGACAATCGTCTAATAATAACGAGGCTGAATTAATTATTTAATGAAATTTGTTACTCTATCGCATTTTTCCCCTCTTTTTTCTCTCTTGCTCTCTTTTATTTGTGCAGCCTTTGAGCTGTTTTTGTTAAATCTGGCTTTTTTTGTTATACCCCGCACAATGCGAATCGGTTACAAAAAAATTGATGCGATTAGGTTACGCAAAAGAACGCTTTTGACAAAGCATGAGAACTTCAATAGCATCAAATAAATATATTGAAAACAGGTCAACGTCATTTTATAGCTACTATTTGGGGAGAATTTCATTAGCAACTAGCTATTCATTGGGGTAAAATCTTTATATGTACATATATATTCTTTAGTGTAATGTTGATTTTCGCGATTTGATTTTGATGTATTGAAACAATCTTCACGTTCTTATTTTAATAAATTATAAATGAACTATACCTCAAACCAGCTAATTATTCAGTCTTTATGCAGATTTTATTAATTTATTATATTATATTATTATATTCAAGTATTACATATCGCCATAAATTCCAGATAAATCGCAACTTTTACGCTTTTCCGATTGTCGGCTTGTATTAACAAAATTTCTGGAAGAAAGAAGAATAATTCTCGTAAATATCAGCAAAGTAAAGAAAATGTTTTACTTTAAGCATCGGAACTTGCATTTTCTTTTTCTTTAAACACAATTTGTTTGGGCAAACATAAATCTTAATCAAATACAAATCTTATTCAAAACTTTGAATAGGGGAACTAACCATTCCTTTTTTGACTTATTTACGCAAAAGGTAAATCCAAGCCTTGAGTTTATTTAATAAATGTTACGTTAACAACAAGCTCTTGCTCTGGGAGATAAAGGTTAAAGGTTACAAATAAAGATAAGTGCGAAACGTACGTATTTTGCCCCAACCTAACGCACACTATTTTCCAGAGTATTGTAAAACTGTGTTAATACAAAAAATAAAAATAAACAATTCAAATGCTTTCAGGCTTTGCTAACAAATAAAGCTTTATATGTGCATGCGTATTTCTATACGCATTTAACAACAGTTTATAGAGTATCTCTTAGCTGACCACTCCCGCCTTTTGGGAATGTTTTTTGTGTCCAGCATTTGGCATCAAGTCATGCGGTTAGTTAGATTGAATCCAACAAAGCATCGCGCCTCATGTGTGGACTAGTCGGGCATTTTTTTTTTTTTGCTCGCTGTCATTTAAATCGTTAATTATACAATTTTATTATTTATCGTTCGCGCAACGCCAGCCCCGATTAAAAGCTCATGCGCAAGGCTCAAAAAAAAAAAACGACAAAAACTATTAACAGTTAACTAGTGAAATTGAAATAATTACATGCATTTTAAATAATAACTCAAATGAGTTTGTTTAGTGAAGTTGGCTAGAAAAAAGAAAAATGGTATGTAAAATTTATAGCTGATAAAATCGCATAAATCCGCTTAACATATGGAAATGGTTAATTTTGCACAAAACCTATTGATATGCCAATAAATTGAGAAGTTGTTCGATATTTAAAGCCTGTTTGTGAAATAAATCAAATTAAAGGGAAACATTTTCCAAATTTAGGAATTTATCACAACAATATGTAAAATAACTACGTGTAAGATTTCACGTCAAGAATATTCTTTCAAAATTTGAATCAAAAACAAATGAATCATCAAAGCTCTCAATCAAAGAAAAATATTTTGCTTGACTCTTGTTTTGATGTTCAATTAAGTATAACAACTTTTTTCGTTTGGGCATTATTATTTTTTGATGAATTGTTCAACACATAGAAGAAGACGTCTTCCAGCTCCATAGACGACATCTCTATGCTTGATCAGTATCAACAGCCGCGACGTTTACCCATTCACATCTGTCCGTCTGTCTGTTTCTCTTGGCTACCGTCTCGCATCTTTTCATAGATTCGTCTTTTTGTCGCACGCAGAACATGTGTCCATGGAACAAGCTGGGTCGGTCAAAATATAGTTCTTCTATGAAAAACTCACTGATTTTTCCAGATATACTGACCAAATCTGGCAATAAATACTAGAGTAAACATAAAACTAGGTTGTGTCTTATATATATTTGCAAAGCCTGATCGACATCTGACTAATATCTAATGTACATATGTACCTCTATTCAAAATATCAATCGACAAATGAGTTGTTGTTTGAAAAAAATTCCAGGCTTTCAAGAAATATTTCTTCAGTATGCTTCTAATCTATCTGCTTAACCGTAAGCCATCTGTCTTAAAGGGTATTTAATCTTCGGTCTGCTGGAGATGATATTCCATCTGTTTTTTTTCATATCTTGCAATAATTTTCGTTATACAACAAATTCTCGACGCTTGGCAACAAACCAGTTTTGATCACATATGAAGTGTATTTAACATGTTCAAAATAGTGAAAAAGCCTTAGTTTCTGAGTAAATGTTGGCTCTAATTAGGCTTTTCAAATAACTTATTGTAATAATAAAGAGTTCTTCTTCATCCAAATGCTCAGAGTTACTTTATTTACTCGGCGATGTGCTCAAACAAGCCAGAACTCTTTAAATTTTAATGCGAGAATCCAAATAATATTTTAACATTAAGAACTTCCAAAAGTCCAAATTGATGCCCCATATAACGAGTTCACATATCATAGACATTTAGTTTATTATCTTCCATTTTATAAACACAATTTCGTATATACAAATTTGCCTAACAATATTAAATTTTCCGATGGATATATTTCAGATTAAAATATATTTTTATTAAATTTTATATTAATATAATTATATAAATATAATTTTACTATATGCTATATTCATATGGAAACATTCCAGAAATGAGAAATTTTTGCCAAATGGGGAAAAAACAACTGTGGATCCGAAGCTTTCCGTTTTGCGAGAAAACATTGTGTGCTTTAGTAGTTGAACAATTTTTAAGTTTTTTTTTTTAATTTTTAGTGTAAGTAGTCTTTTATTAATCTGTTAGCCCTTCATGAAGAGCTTTTCTAAGCAACTCTAGAATTGTAAGGCATTTGATCCTACTCCAAAAAGTATGCTATGGAAAATGGTCAAAAAAAGGCAGCTCGTCGACTTATAAAAGGGCTACAGCGGGCACACAAACCTCAGCAAAAAAAAACGAAATCGAATAATGAAAGTAACATTTTTAGGCCCACTGCATAAAGAGGTCTCAGGTTCGAATCCCAAAACACTGAAATGCCCAAAAAATGAGATGGCCTTAAAGGGCCTCATGTTAACATATGAATGAGATTTACAATTGTAAAAGATGGATCTCTATGTAAGATCGAGCTATCTTTGCATTTGAAGAATTAAATCAAGCAAGAAATACTTCTTGTTCTTCAGATCAACTGAGCTTCGATTTTTCGAGCATTTTCATAAGTTCTTGCGACATTTGCCCATAGTAAAAAACACTTTATAATCAATTTAAACTTATTATTTATTTGGAATGCAACTCCATTATGCTAAATACTGTATAATAACAATCAACATTATATCTTAGTCCAACAAAAATCTGGAGCAGGACGCGAAATACGCAGATAGGAATTTACTTATTTGCGGTATATGATAGATTTGTTAAGTGTGCATTACTCTGCGTATTGTCGTCCGTTTGCTTGTCTCTGGGCAACTCGGGATCCTCGCGCTCCTCCTCCTCGTCGATGATGCTAATGTCGCGTATAGAGGGACGATGACTGCGACGCCAGCCGGTCAGATCCTGGGGCTGCTTCGTCTTGGTCAGCATTCTGGTGCCGGTTACGGATATCAGAATGGCGCCCAGCGGAGCTGTCAGCACGATGCTGAAGACGCAAATGGTCTGAACAATTTCAGCCCATTTGCGCTCCTCGTCTGTGGCATCGCTGCCCAGATTCTTTAGGGCCACGGGGCCCAGAGCAGCCTGTACCGTTGCCTTGGCCATCCAGGAGAGGCCGACAAAGAACTTCTCCTTGGTGTTCAGGCGATCGCCAAAGGCAATGCCAGCTGTGACAAAGATGCGTATGATGACGCCCGTGAAGATGCAGGCCGCTCCAATGGAGACTGTGTGCGAGTCCAGCTCGTCGATCTTGATTGTGGCGCCGGTCAGGCCAAAGAGAATCGGCTCAAAGATCATCCAAAAGATCTCAAAAGCAGTCGATACCGGATTATCATCGACCTCCCAGCCGTCCTTGCACCAGAACAGATTCGATACGAAAGATGAGAAGACGACGGCCAAGGGCCCGGCGCCTTCAAAGCCCAGCTCCTCGCTGCCATAGATGGCCACCAGGTTTCCGGCGAAGAGCATCAGCGTGCGCAGCGGCACCACATACGCATCTCCCTTCTCCGGAAAGATGCGCGCCACTGAGCCCCAGATAACGCCAAAGGCCAGGCCGCCCAGTATGCAGACCGGCGCCTGGGCAATCTGATAGCCCAGTCCCTTGTCCGAGAACATAATGGTGCTGACAATGCCAAAGATGGCCACAGAGAGCGCGTCGTCAACGCCGGCAACGGCAACCACCAATGTGGGTATGCCCTTGACCACGCCGTAGCCCTTGGTGCGCAGCCGGAACAGGCAGGGCACGACGACGGCTGGCGAGATGGCGGCAATGATGGCGCCCAGCATGCAGCCCCAGATCCAGGGCAAGTCGAGCAGAAAATGTGACATGACCGTCATGATGGCGGCCTCCACAAACCAGGGCACAATGCCCAGCTTGAGAATGGTCTTGTATACCTTCTTGAAAGCTTCCGGTTCCATTTCGAGGCCAGCTCGAGTCAGGATTATGGTTAAGGCAAACTTGCGCAGATGCGCCGTCACTTTCGAGAAGTCGCCGTCGAGATCCACCCAGCCAACGTTCTGGAAGCAGCAGGAAAATCATAAGAAACTGACAAAAATTGCGGGGACTCGCGACTCACCTGGAAGAGTATGCCCACCAGCAGCATACCAATCAGACGTGGCAGGGTGGTCAACGATATCAGATAGCCGCCGAAATTGGCAGCCACGGTGAGCACCACCAGGCTAAAGAGTTGACCGCCCGGCGCAGCTGTGTCCCCGATAATCACAAATGCCACAATCCAAAGTAGCAGACCTGCAGGAGGAGCACATAGCCGTTGAGAGACAGAGAGAGAGATAGGGCGATTCGATAATATGCTCACTCACCAATCAGAATAAGTACAATGAGACGAGAGAATGTCCTGAAGGTGGGGCACAGCGGATAGGGAAAGATCTTTTGCCAGAAGGGCGGCTCCCACGCCTCGGTCGGCTCCTCGCCGCGGCATTTCAGGCAAAAAGTGTAGATCCACGAGTCCTCCACATAGTTTGCCCCGTTGCCGTCCTGCGAGTTCGGCAACTGCTGCTGCTGATGCCCCTGGTACTTTCCATTGAGCACATCCAACGCACTCTGCCTGTAGTTTTCTGCAATGGGTAGCCAAGATATATGGTATAGAAAATATGCCGAGTGCAGGAGACCTACAAGTGTGTACTCTGATTACGAGTCTATAAACAAATTATATCATCATTTAGCATTCGATTCTAATTGTGTCTGCGACTGAACACACAATCATCAGAACAAGCGTGCAATTATTTGAACGATTGCCTGACTAAGAGATACCCTCGATTTTTGGTATGATGTATCTTTCTCGTTGCTTGACGCTTAAATTTATAATTATAATTCCCAACAAGTTAAAGCTTCAAATCGTGTATAATCTTAAAGTGAAGTTCTCTATAATTCTACTAGACTCGATGCCTCTAATAATATCTAAATAACAGATACATCAAATTTTAATTATTAATAATAATATAAGATATTTGAGAAAAGTTATAATATCTTACAATATCTTATCCTATAGATATTCGTACATAATAGCTTGGCATTTTTGTTTGTTTGATTAATATTTGAAGTTTAACAAGATCAGAGTTTTAATGCTCAATATACCCCTTTTACGACTGACGCTAAGCTCGATTGTCTGTGTTTTCATGTTTCGAATGGCAACTGGAAATTGGAAATCACTTTCCGGACTGCTAATTGATAATGTTAACGGTGCGATGGCAAATTAGATTGACAAAAGAAGCACAAGTGCTCAAATAGAAACCAATCGTACGCGTATTTGCTTTTGCCAACCGTCATGCGTTGGCCTTCGGTACCTGCTTTGAAATTGGCATATACTTATGTATATACATATATACATGTATATGGGAAAGCAGAGTCAGATATGTTTTTTGGAATGCCAACAAGCCGCATGATTGATGCCTGCTAAAATCTCGCTTTAAACGGAAAATTCCTAATATTGCGCATACGCAATGTATGTCAATAGGTTTTTGTTATACTCTTGTGGAGCGTATTATGAGTTTATCAGAATATATAACGCATAGAAGAAGACGGTTATAACCCGATTAAGCTTACATATTCTTGATCAGTATCAACAGTCGAGTTCATATTTATATTATTTATATAAAGTTCCTAATATTGTGCATACGCAATGTATGTCAGTGGTTTTTTGTTATACTCTTGTGGAGCTTGTCAGAATATATAACGCATAAAAGAAGCCGTTTCTGACCTGATTAAGCTTATAGATTCCTGATCAGTAACAACAGACGAGTTGATATTAAGCTGCCTTTTCTAATGCAAATTTGTCTCTCTTTCTGTGGGAGGCAAATGGAGTCCAAAAATAGTTTCCTGTATATTGATTATCATGTCATATTTGGCGAGCTAAATCTGTTCAATTAGACTAATATATAATGAGCTCATTAAACGAACTTGTCGATTTACTTTTTGTAAAGAAAACTTTTCCGTTTTTTCTCTAACAAACTTGCAATTAAGTTGCAATATTTGCCAAACAATTGTCTGCAAAACCATATCTAATCGGACTACTATATCAAAGTGGCTACTGTATGAAAGCAAAGCTTGCTAAACTTTGCATTGAAAGCCGATCGTAACTTACCATAGCTATGCGTTGATCCGAGATCGCTTTCATTATCATTATTGTGCAGCGATGTCTCTTTCAGTATGCTCCTTCTTCTGGATGGTCCGATTTCGCTGTGCGAATGTGTCGAAGTCTAATTGAAAACAAAAAAGAAAAAAAACATTTTGAAAAGATTGGACATTTATTGGTCGTTCTGAAATCCCAGACGATTATCTGTGCGCCCATATCGCGCTTTGGCCAAGAAATTATCAATCTAGGGGTTTTGTGCTGCGACAGTCGATTCCCATGTTTATGGCCAGCACGTAAATAACACACAAATCCAAATTTACGAGCCCATTAACCATTAGTTGGACCGCAATCGCAATCGGCGCCAACTGCACCATTGACGACAGCCCCAGTCGATGACAAGCACGTTGACGACTCGACTCGACTCACCTGCGATATTTTACGTCTGGGATTCTGCTCGAAAGCGGGATTGTCGTAGCCGGCGGCACTGGCGCCGCCGGCGATCGTCGGCGGATCGGATATGATGCTGACCCGACGCCTGGGCTGGCTCTCGATGGCAATTGTGGTCTTGTGGCTGCCATTGCCGTTGGGCATCGGCGAGGTGCGGATATCCGGTATGGGCAGGGTCGACAGGCTGTTCTCATCGCTGCTGGCGCCGGGCTCCCCGTTGGCCGTCATCTTCGTCTGCGCTAAAAAGATGCGCCCGTTTATCAATTTATATATTGCGATTTATAGACCCCGAAACCAAATTCAGTTTGTTGCTTTTTTTTCGCCCAAGCGTTACGCGATTTTTACAACTATCTCGTTCAACGTTTAGCGCTGAAATAAATTCATTATCATGCGGCGTTGGCGTTTCAGATCGCCACATTGTGGGAGTTGGGCAGGGCCAGCCGTCTGTGTGAGTGTCTGTGTGAGTGTCTGTGTGTGTGTGTGTGTGAATTCGACACAGACGTGTGAAAGGGTTAAAGATTAATGCAAATATTTGGCCTTAAATACATAACACATATTACAATACATTAGGCAAATAATCTTAACAAGAAAATAATAATTATTAACAACAATTAGCTCCAGTTACATAGTTCAATTAATTCAGCAACCAGTTTTAGTTGGTTATCACAGAATATATAGAACAGTTAAATATCTATATATGTACATGCATATATGCTAAAAGTTGCCTGAAGATCAAGGATTGGCTGGCATGTTGCGAAGCCTAAGCCGAATGTAAAATATATATAATAATATGTATACTTCTTTTTTGGCAATAGTTTTTTGTTTTATAACATAAGCTCAAAAACCGATTAATTTTTATACCCTGAACCCATTAAAAATGGGTAAAAAGGGTATATTGTATTTGTGCAAAATGCAAATGTATGTAACAGGCAGAAGGAAGCATCTCCGACCCCATAAAGTATATATATTCTTGATCAGCATCAATAGCCGCGTCGATCTAGCCATGTCCGACTGTCTGTCTGTCCGTCCGTCCGTCCGTCCGTATGTATGAACGCAAGGATCTCAGAACCTATAAGAGCTAGAGACTTGAAATTTTAGCTGTAGGTCGTCCTAGTGCCTACGCAGATCGAGTTTGTTTCCGATAACCGATAACTTACTCCGTTTCCAAGCAATCGATAAAAATCGATATCGACGTCCTGTTTTTTGAGCAAATTGGGTAAATAATTAGAGCTAGAGTCACCAAACATGATATGTTGCTTCTAGAATATTATATATATGTCAAGTATCTTTCATTTTAGACCTATCGCCACCTATCCGCTACCACCTCAAAGAGGGTTCAGGGTATTCCCTATTCGGGAGCTCCCGACTAGAACCTCTTACTTGTTGTGTTTTAGTCTGTTTATATATTGCTAAACGCATTTTGAGTACTTTTTGAGTACTACTCATTATAAGTCATCATCAAAAGTACGCTCTACTTGGGCTAACCTCTCGATTAATCTGGATTTGCGCATTTTTTGGACCAAAATCAAAAGCATTTAGTTTTAGGCTTTTGCTTGCACTCTCTTTTTTTTTCATTTACATATATATAAAGTTTATTTCTAGCTGTTACTAGATCATTTTTTTCATGGCTGCTCAACAAATCCATAAAAACAAATAACAATTTTATGTCGGCATAAATTGCCAATTTATGGCCAAGCAACAGTAGAAATTGCCTATAGCGAACATGCATCGAGCATTTAACGAATGCTTTGTAAAAGTCACAAAAGGTTGAGTAAGGCTCGGGCAATAAGTTGGTTGGGCATAAATATAATTCGCTTTTATATTTAGATATATGCAATCATATGCAACTATATATAGTTTTTCAACAAAGTCACAGATTTGCCATCAAATTTAATTATGCACTTGTTATGCCAAATGGGGAGATGATTTATGGACTTTTTATGAGCCACTCGGCAAAAGATACTCAATAACTCGCATTGCATAAAAACTAACTGAATGCCCGCCCAACGATGAAAGGCAAGATCATTTTTTGCCTGGCTTAACATAAATGTAGCTAAATACTTTTACTTTTTACTTGAGTCCGAAAGAAAATAAGAGCTTTGCCCTGCCGAAGATTAAATACCCTAGATTTTGCTCTTGAGATGTATTTAAATAGATTCAAGCAAAAGAACTCTCCTAACCCGTCGGTATATTGTTATATTATTAGCACAAGCTCAGACCCAAATGCTATTTAAAAGTTCCTTTCTCATAAAGCCCAGATATAGTAATATAAATGCCCAAAAAGTCGTTTCTTTACCTTGTTAATTTCCATTTTTATATGCGTTTTCAATAATATGTGCCTGCTAATTAATTACTTCAGGTTCGTAATAAGCATCTTGTTTATTTCATTCACGCTCTAATAAAGCTACTAAATATAAATACTTATGTCCATATAATTATGTACATAAATATATCACAAGAGCAATCAATGTCTATTTGCAATCAAATCTGCATAATTGGCCAGACACGTTCAATGTTTTCAATTTTCACCTGTAATTAACGCCATTTGGACGTTGATATGAGTAATTCGCAAAAATTGATACCGACAATATTTATGATCACAACTGATTGTGAGTTCCATTCGTTTGCTCTGGGACAACAGTCTTACTCTGTATGCGATGCCCCCCATTGCAAAGGAATCGCATTTAGTCTACCCGAGCTTTTACAAGAACTCAGCTATGAAATACCCTTTACATTACCATAAATAAGTTCCAAGATCTTTTACTCAGAATAGTTTACTTAATATTTAGCCACAAAGAGCTTAACAGAAGGAGTACAAGAAGAGTTAAAAAAGCCTGATGAAAATCAACAATTAAAAATATATACACATAATAGTTTGCGATTGTGCTTTTAGTAGCTTTTGAAAGCTTTAATGAGCTTTGCGTGCTTTGCAAATATTTACGATTTTGCATTCAAATTTATATAATTAGCAAGCTTTTTGCAACCTCGGGAAAGCTTTAATGTGCTTTTAAAGCTCCGTGGTACAACCGCATATTTTGTTTAAGCAAGAAAGAAAGCTCTATTCGTAATAACAACTCAACACTCCCTATAATTCCAATTACCCAAAAAAAAAAACTCCACAGAAAAACTAAAAACATAAAAGCTAATAACAAAACAATTTTGATTGTACTTTACAGAACTGTTTGGAACTTGAGTGAGTTAGTCAAATTAAGCGCCTAGTTTTTTCAGCCCGCCTTTTTTCGATGAAGGCTGTTTCTGTATCTGTTTCTTTCTTGAACTATTTCAAGCGATTCGAACCAGTGTGGACTTACGACTCGGTTCTAATTGACGATTGTCTGGCAAGTGCGTTGACAAACATTTCTACTGGGCCATCACGTGCTCCGGCTGGAGAATGGCGAACAACGCCGTTTAATTAGCATGCCGCTGTCATTTGTAGGCTTTTTAGCATTTATAATAATACTTATTTCGATATCGAGTAACTCACAAAGGCGTCGATCACGTGTAAATGGCACAGGCCAACAAAAATGTATATTTAAATTTCCTTTCTTCTTGCTTTTGGGAGGAATGTGTCCGGCTTATATAATACCTCCAGCTAATTTTGCAGCCCGTGTGTGTGTGTGTGTGTGTGTGTGTTCGCTGGCGAATTTGGTTGCGACTTAAATGAGAGCTCGTCTATAAATCGCGACACTTTGCTGCCAAAGCCTGACCTTGCCAGAGGTGGCATACCACGAGGAAAAAAAAAATACAAAAAAATGAAGAAAATAGCGCGTCGCATTGGCACCGAAACGCAAAATCGTTCTACGTGACATGCTTGCCAATACACAGCACCCAGCACCGACTACCCACTTGCCCATTTGCCAATTTGGCTGCTCATTTGGCAATAAGCAAATTTTCAAGCTTAGTTAGCGACAGGTCAACTGCCGGCCACACTTTAGCGGACGCTGTTCAGAGTTCCCAAGCAATAAATATTGTTTGCCATGCCCTGTACAAATTATTATTTGTTGAAAGGTATAACACATATGTCGAGTCTGCAGAGTCTTGGCTAGATTCTAGACTATATACGTGAACTTGAGAGAGAAAATGGACAGCATAGGAGATATGTCCAAGATTTTGCTGCAAGCTAAGATATTTAGAATTGTTGCTTAATTTCCCCCAATGCCCGAAGTTAGATGAGTGAATTTCTATGTTCAGTTTACGGTTCAAATCAACTTCCTGGCTTGAGCTTTATTTCATTAACCACGCTCAATCTGCTTTAACCCAGTTTCTTTTTTTTTTAAATTTTTAATTTATCATTTGTCTTTCATTTATCATGCCCTTTCTACTGAAAATATTGTTGTCCAGACATATTTTCATATGGAAATCGAGGGCTAAATTAGATCTGAGCCCAAAATTGGCATCTACCAAATATGTTTAGATAAATCCAATGCTTGGCGCCCAAGTTATTTAGTTTTTTTTTATTTTCAACCTAAGACATTTCGAATAAACTAAAGATTTTGGTTCAGTTTTTTTTAAGTGCAACTGGCTTGGCTTAAGGTTTGGTTCACAGAAAAGAAAATCTTTAAAGTTCTTGACTTGAATCGGTTTGGTTAAAAGGCGGGTTGCAGTCTTCATATTCAAACTTTCGCTAGGATTAAAAAAATAAGTAACTGGTTGGAAATATATATATTTATTTTTTTAAATTAGATGTATCCAAACCTTATCCTATTCAGTCTTTGCTTGCTCTCATGCAAGCTCTTCCTGTTTTCAATCACTTTGCCCAATGACAAAAAATATCAGTATTTATGATAGCATATACCTATACCAATACGTACAGGGTATAGTTCAGTCAAGCCATTTAGCACATTCTCGACTTGTTTGTTTTGGTTTTCCCTTTGGAAGCCACGTTCCACAACTCGGTCGAACGAGTATTCATCGAGCAATCGGTTTGCATTCATTCAACATTCTGCAGTGGGTCAGTCAGTGTCTCTTTCTGCGCTGTTTATTTATTTATTTTGTTTTATTTAATTTTACTTCGTTCTTGCTTCGTTTGTAAAGCTTAAGCAATGCGCTTTCGTGTTAATCTAATCGCTTTTGAGTAGCAGACCGTTCGGTATATAGAAATTTGATTGTTAACACAGATAATCGGCATAGATAATAATACTTCAAGTCGAGACTAATATTATTTATATAGATATTCGCCATAGACACAAATACTTCAAGTCGAAAAAAAAAAACATAGGAAATTCGTGTCAATTAATATTGATAAGCCTTTCGCCTGGCACTTAAGCTCGACCAATTACAAAACTTATTACCAGGCGTGTGTATTCAGTTCTTCTTGCTAGTTCCAGTTCCGCACTGGAACCAACTCACTAAATCTCCAATCGCAAATCTGGTGCAATATGAGGACTGATTAACGTGCAGATACCCTGTCTCTAGGCCTAAAGAGAGCCCAATACTTTTTGTTGATTCTTTTATTATTAGTAAATAAAAACAAGATACATTTTAGTTTAATTTGCCGAACTATAATTTATTTTATAATTAAAATAAAGAAATTAGAGTGTTCGACTAGCGAATACCCTGGTTTTAGGTAATTAAGATATTAATATACATTATTATCTGCATAGACGAAAAGTTGATTAGGAATATTTACTTTCGAAAGGGTTCAAAATGTCAGCTGCTTCTTCTTATTATTCTTGCACATAATTTCCAAATGTTGTTAACAATTTGATGAGTACGGATTACACACATCGATTTTTGAGCAACCAAAAGCTGGAACAAACTATTTAAATTTCTCACAGTGTGAACCAAATTTAAAAAAAATGCCTTATATTTATGTTCTTCAGGAATTTTTATAAACATTTTTTGATTCAATTAAAATTAAAAATTTTATCAATTTTATTATAATTAACCAATACAAAATCAAGTAAATAATAAATATAGCGTTGAGCACATCTTTAAAACGAAGACAAATCAATCAGAAATTGAAAATTTGAAGTAATTAAATAAACGCAAATGGTTTGTTTTGGTTTTGGTTTTGATTCGTTTTGTTTTTTTTTTTTGTATCACAGATCAATCCGAGTTTATTGACTTATCATCAGGGTAAATTGAGGCTGACGTCAAGAGAAATTCTTACGCATAAGCCTCGCCTCAATTGATTTGGCATGCAGCCCAATAAAAGCACTTTAATTCCGAAAGAGTTTGAATGATATACAGCCGCGCCATAATTTGTAGCCAATTGCACGAGTGGAACGACATTTTATAGGGCCTTTCATAATTTTATCAGAAGCCATATATTAACATTTGTTTATAGCTCCAATAAAAGACCTGCCATGATTGATGGCAGCACATCGGAAAATAGTTATTCTAGTTAAGTATTAGCCACTCGGTTGGCAGCTTATCGCGCAGTCAATGAAAGTCTCAGCAGATAAGAAATCGCGCCCTTTAGGACAAATACAATTTATTCATATGAAAATCCACGATCACAATTGGGGCTCGGATTCGGTTACTGGGAATAGGTATTTCTTATCGTTAGCGCCCGACTTCCAGTTAAAATATTTGGCTTTGTTTTTATTACGGCGTATTGTGATTGATTTGGAATACAGATGCGAATAGTTGGCCGATCGGATCTCGTATAGCTGATTACTCCACTTACGGGTGTCTGATTAAAAGCAATCTCCACTCGAATATCAATCAGCCGTGAACGGTTTATAGCCAACCAATTGCTCGACAGACCCGTCCCAGCCACTTATGTCTTTATATGCGCTATTTATGTGGGTCTACAGTCTGTCCGGATGTATTGGATTGATTGCACACCAAACACCACAGCCGTACAGTGTGAAGTGTTTATCTCTGTTCAAGAAACATGTCAAATTGCGTGACTATCATAATTAAGTGTTTCATATAACCCAATCGATGTTGTCAATTCAATTCAGACCCAATCTTCGACTCTTAACCGGTTAACGTGGCTAATGGCTGTTGTATGTCTCGAGTATTACCTCTATTTGATATTCCCGAAATAGATAAGATTTTTTAATTATTTATTATCAACAGCTCTTTTGTTTCCAATGTTGTTATGCTTTGCATTGACAACATCATCATACGAGCCAAACAAAACGCACCTTATCTGCGCATTGCGAAACGCTTAAGGTTGCAAATTTTCTTTCAGTGTAGATTGACGAGCATTTACATCCATAAAGATGTACTGTCTGGCAGACATAACACGAATCATAAAACCAATCGTAACGAGAGAGAAAGTTATCTTCATCATGCCGAATATTTAATACCCTTGTAGACATTTCCGTTTTGTAGATATGTGTGAACATAGTGAAGTTCGTAAATATCTTGGAAAACAATATAACTGCCATATTTACTAGACTACTACCCACTGTTTGACCGATCTTTCCTATAGCAGTAATATGATATAGTGTTCCGTTGTTGATAACATTTTGGGAGCATAGCGAAACTTATAGCTGCAAACTTTGAGTAAGATATCTTGATAAGCAAAAAAGTTTCCATACACAAACCTACTTTTCAACCGATCGTTCTTATGACAGCTATATTATATAGTAATCCGATCCGACCAGTTTCGTATTATGTCTTGTCTGCAACCGGAAGACGCAGCTATGCAAAGTTTCAAGGTGATAGCTTGAAAACTTCGGATGTTTGCTGATGCTGACCTAAAATATAAATACTTTATTGGTTTGGAAATGTCTTCATTTATGCGCTATATATTTTACTAGAATAAATTGTTTCTTTTATTGTTTCTTTACATCTGCCAGGCCACACAAACTGCTAGAAAAGAGATTTGTCCTATTCCCGAAAGTATCGTACTTTATCCGCTGGAAGATACGAATGCGATAGGAAAGCGCTATCGGTTACAATAAGTTATACCTACTGTAAAATTGAGTTTCAACAAAATTAAACACATTTTGAGGCTCAGCTCACAAACGCTTCACATAGACACATTCTTAAAGCCCAAAGCACGCAAAGGCTTTTGATAGAACGTCCACTAATACATGTACAATTCCACACACACGTATGTATCAGTGTATTGGGCGAGAAAAAGACAAACATTTTAGTTACAAAAACTGGATGCAATATGGAATGTTAATATTAATATCAATATTAAAGCAAAAAGTCTTGAATGAGTATTCGTCTCACTCTCTCTCTCTCTCCCTCTCTCTCCCTCTCTCTCCCTCTCTCTCTCACTCTCTCTCTCCCTCTCTCTCTCCCTCTCTCTGTCCCTCTCTCTCTCTCTCTATCTCTCTCACTCTCTCCCTCTCTCTCCTTCTCCCATTAAATTGCGATAAGTTCAATGTATCACATTTAAATATGAAAAAAAAACATTGCAATTAATTATATTTCTAAAGAGAAGTAAATATCAGGCAACAAACCGGTTTTACATTAATTAGTTAATGTGCACACACTTAATACAGATTTGAAAAAAGTCATTGCACTGATTTCCATTAGATTGCAACTACAAATTAAAACATTTAATGCCGAAGCCAAATTTAAATTTCTTGTTGATATCACAGCCGAATTACAAATGTGCGAAATGTGAATTCAGTAGGTTTGTAATTGCACATGTTAACAAATATGTGTATATATATATATATATGACACTTGTCATTTATTTCGAAATTTACGAATGCAATTTGCATTTTTTAATTGATCGTGTTGCCAGAATCACGTACAACAAAAAGTTGGGGAATTTCTATATATCGTACATGTAGATTATTATTTCAAATGACATTTTCGGTTTCACTTAATTGAACTTTGACTGAAATTGTGGAGGAACCTACATTTTTTTTACTCAGTTGCTTTTTTAGCCGGAAGTTGGCGGCTTTTGCTGAGCGTATCAAGTTGCGACAATTACGAGTATTTTGTTTGGGACGCGATCCACGGACTCCCGGACTTCCGATCGTGGCACCGCTTTTAATAAGACTAAATCGCTGCAAATTCTTGTCAGAGCTTTATAGGCACACACACACACACACACACTCACACACGGAGGCAAGTGCTTACAAGCATGTGCTCACTCGCACTTATTCATGCGGCAAATACGAGTACCCGCAGTACAATGGAAAAGAATCGAATCGCTGCGATTAGCTCGAATCACGGCGATCGTGCTATAACGAAGAAGAGCCGAAGTCCGAGCTTCGGTTGTAATATCTTTCGGATTGTTAGTGATAGGCGTGCGAACCACTTGGCTGCTCATAAATCAAAGCGGGTCAGCATAAGATACTCGTAAATCATTTGATTTCTATATATTTTATTCGATTTACAAGCGCCGTAAATTCGCGGCTCTATTTATAAGAAAGTAGACCATATATATCTATAACAAATAATACTTTGCGCGAGAAAAAAAATACTTTATTTATTGCCAAAAAAACTTTTACGAGTGCCTGCATTTAAACGATTATCGTGCTCGGCATTTTCGAGTAGTCAGAGTTGAGTTAATATTTGCCCAGAACTTGACGAATTTATTTATATATGCTTGTGTATGTATGTATGGATGTGTGTACGTATGTGTTTCGCAAAAGTATGCAATAAAAATGATTGATGGCTTAGATTGTTTTCAACATTGTTGACTGTACTCAATTAGAGTTTGCCTTCAAACATTTCATCAAGCAAATATACAATCGCGCCTCACATTTCGCTATTTTTTTTATGATTTTCATTTTTTATTGCCATTTGCATTTGGCCCGCAATGAAATAATAAACCTGTCAGAGACTAAAACAATTTCCACTTATGATTGAAAGTTAATCGGGAATTATTTGTCGGCATTTTTTCGCGATTTGGGTTAATTTTATTGTCAAAGTTCAGCCATTTCCTTTATTAATTTTGAGCAAAAAGTGCACATCTATATTAGTTAGTTAGCACAAAATTAGAGTATTAATTAAAGTTTGAGTTAATATTTTAATTGATTTATTTTGAGCGTCATATTATCATTTGATAACTCTTGATGCAAAAATAAAATTTAAAAAATAAATCACAATTGCATTAAATAATAAATATATTTATAATGATATTAAGTACACGAATGTTTTTTTGTTTATGTTGTGTGACTAAGAGATACCCTATAGCCCAGTCTAATAGACCTGGGTATTACTTTGCAATGGGGGATGACATGAAGACCCCTTTTTGAATGCTGCTTGACTAAGAGATACCCTCTAACCAAATTTAACAAGCCTGTGTATTTAAGATGGATGTATGTCATGAAGCCTTTTTTTGTTAATGTTGTTTGACTAAGAGATACCCTATAGCCCAGTCTAATAGACGTGGGTATTACTTTGCAATGGGGGATGACATGAAGACCTCTTTTTGAATGCTGCTTGACTAAGAGATACCCTTAAATTAAATTTAACATGCCTGCGTATTACTTAAAGATGGAGATATGGCATGAAGTCTTTTTTTGTTAATGTTGCTCGACTAAGAGATACCCTAGAACCAAGTCTAATGGACCTGGGTATTACTTTACTTTAGGATGACATGAAGATCTTTTTTTGAATGCTGCTTAACTAAGAGATGCCCTTTAATCAAATTTAACATGCCTGCGTATTACTTAAAGATGGAGATATGGCATGAAGTCTTTTTTGTTAATGCTGCTCGACTAAGAGATACCCTAGAACCAAGTCTAATGGACCTGGGTATTAGTTTACAATGGGGGGATTATATTTAGGCGTCTTTGTCTAGACTGCTTATCTAAGACAAATTTATAGATTTACATGCTTGCGTTTTGTTTAAAGATGGAGATATGCGATGAAATCTTTTTTATTTGGAATATCTGAATAACCAATTTAATAGACCTGGGTATTAGTATTAAATGGGGATAAAGCCTATTTATAAATATAAGATTTTGATTGCGTTATCTTTTGAAATCTAAAAATTAATAAATTATATTTATATAATTGTACAGATATATAAACATTTACTGAACTGCAAGAACTGAAGAACCATTTGGGATTTTATGGGCTGATTTAAAATGATGTGACACTTTCGAGTCACCGCGCCTAATCATTGCATGAATCTTGATTAAATGCTCGATTACGATATTTGATATGAACTTCTTGCATAAATGTGATAAACAAATACAGTTTGACTCGCCTGTCTTTTTATGAGCGATGATATCCGAGCTAAAATAATTTATTATCACTTAAAATTTAAATAACAATTTCTTTAAGCAGACAGCATGTCTGCAAAGGTTTTTTCAGTCAATAATATTGTTGTTTTTAATATCTGAAGACATTTTTTATTTGCTGACCTTATCAACTATTGACATATTGAGTAAAGTTTACAAAGACTTAGTACTTGTGGAGACTTTTAAAAGATAAACAATGTTTGGCAGACTTTCATCAATTTTAACCAGATTTTCCATTCCTCAAAAGTTTTCTTATCTAATAAGCGTATATCAAATCACGTTCGGTACGATAAAAGTTAAAAATCTTGACAGCCAGCCGCCAACTGGTCTAGAGTTTAACTACACAAATTGTTTATGTACTTAGATTTTGAAATATCACTTAATCATTTAATGATGCCTATTTGAGTTATTTGCTATATGACGCTCAGAGAACCCATTCTTCCACTTGAATTTGGCTGAGGTAAGCAAATGAATTTGTATAATTATCTTTAGTTTGATATATGTGTGTATGTATGTATTTTGTTTAACACGTTTGGAAAGGTTTTTTTATCAAAGATAATTACTCAAATTTATATACTCTATTCTCCGAGTTACATCGAAATACATCAAGTCCACATTGATGTACGCAAGTAAACATCAAAATTTAACCATACACAATAATCATAATAACAATTTTTACTAGAGTTTATTCTAAAGAGTTAATATATTGGCATTAATTAAATCATATTATCACCAATTACATAAACTTTAGTCAAACAAGCCTGTGAAATAAATACCCAAATATTTGATGACAAACACTTTAACGTGCACGCTTATTACAAATTATTTTAAATGCATTTATTATCAGCCTTAAAATTTCATTCGCATCTCTCTCGGCTTTCCGTGGTTATATGAAATATTTTCATTGGCAGCCACATCCGCATCGATATTCCTTCTCAATACTGTTCAAAATTTGCAAATATATTAAATACAAATAAACTTCCATTTAAATATCGTTTTAAGTGTGTGAAAATGCCAGCAAAGCTCGTGAAATCAGCTCAAATTGTGCTCTGTAAATAAAGCTAAAATTAAATAAAGCTTCGCATTTATTTAATTGGCTTTTCTCTAATCATTGCCATCAAAAAATCAAAGCAAACCAAATTCAGAAAAATCGAAAACTGGACACAAAAAGGTACCAAAGTAAATGCTAGGATATTTGCTGATGAGCTGCGGTCGCTGCAGGGGACAGCGGTTAGGGAAGGGGCGGGGGGCTCAGTGTTAGCCATAAATTAACTTTGACAAAATTACACACACATTGTGCACATTAAAACGCAAATCACGAAGCTCGTGAATGGCAAAGAAGCAATTTCAATTAAAGCTAATTACAACCAATATCGAATGCCAACAATGTCGGCCATCAAATACGACGACGACGACGACGTCCAGGATGGCGACGATGCCGCCAATGTGGACAGCGAAAGCGACAGCGATTTGGCAGCGCAGTCGGATGCGGCATCAGCGGTTGTGGGTGGATGTCCGTCTGTGCCACAGTTACGGATGCGACTGGTTCCACTGCGCCAAACACAGTAGGGCATTGATAGGCGCTGGTGAAGTGCGCTTCTCGTGTTTTCTATCGTGACACGAAACATAAGTGAAAAAATCAATGGAACTAATTGAAACATGGTCACTCTGTTATACGATCGAATTGAAATACGGTCAAACTGAAGTATGGTCCTACTACAACACGGATCAACTGATATATTTTCATACTATTCATCATACGATTAATTATTTATGCATTGAAACACGGTTATACTGAACTATGATCAAGCTAAAATACTGCCATACTGAAGTATAGTCACATGAAAATGCGGATAAGCTAAGATATTTTCATGCTATATAATGAATTGCATTGAAACAGGGTCACACTGAAATACAGCTAAAGAGAAATACGGTCATACTGAAAGCGTCACACTACAATGCGGATAAAATAAGATATTTGCACGCTATATAATCGTATATGTTTGCCTTGTAGCAGGGTCACACTGACATACATCTAAAGAGAAATACGGTCTTACTGAAAGTTATCCCAGATAGTTTTTACCGTTATTAGCATAGACGACACGCACCCATCTCTAATCGTAGATGCAGCTACAATTTGCTCAAGGAGTCAACTCCATGGGAAGTTTATTGCCCGAAAAGGGTAATAAGTATCCAAAATCTTATCTTTTACAAATGTAGTCGTTAAGTAGCGAAACTTTGTCCAACGCTTAATATAAGTACAAGAAAAACACGCTCACCCCGATCCATGTCAGCAGATAGTGTGCAACGCCAGGTGAGATTCTTGCGAGTAAAAGAGTGAAAGAGTAAAATATAAAAAATGTGCTCGCGGGCTAGAGTAAATGTCGTTGTCACCGGCTCTGCTAACGTCCGTGTCCACAACTGATTTTCTGGGCTGTCGTGGGCGGTTGTGGGAGGTTGTGGGAGGTTGTGGAAGGTTGTGGGTGTCGCTGGGTGCAGCTGCCGTTACCGTAGCCGTTGCCGTTGACGCTTGCCACGGAATAATTAAAGCAAATTTGCACTTCAGACAGTATACCATGGAAAAACAACGCAACGCCGGCGACCCACAACAAGAGCAGCTCGCCCAGGTACTCGACAACAGCAGAAACACAACCACAGGCCGCATCCACATCCACATTCACATCCACATCCAGATGCACATTCACATTCACAGCGAAAGCCAGCAGAGCCGGAGCCAGCAGCTAACGTCAACAAAGGGGAACAACGCCAGTCAGCCGGGAACTATGCGAAAGAAAAAATAATATACATATATATACACATATATATAATATGGAGCGCGGCCAACAATGCCAGTGAGTGGCATAGACACGCCCAGGGGCGGACTTAACATCCAAGGTGTTGTCAAGCACACATACAAATGCAAAGGAATTAACAGAATAAACACAAATACAAGTGCGGGGTTAAATACCCTTGGCTGTTATTCCAATTACTGATTACATTTTAAACTGAACTTAACATAATTTTATCTCGACTGATTAAATTTTCAATTGAATTAAGCATTAGTTGAGCTCGTGGCTTTTTTAACATATAATAAAAAACCCGAACTGTAAAATCAAGTATAAGAACTCTAGAATTATATAAGTTGAGCTTAAACTTTTGCCTTATTTTTAACTTTAAACATTTTAAATTAAACTAATTTTTAGAATTTAAAAGCCATTTTAAAATCAAATTTTATCTAAAATCTTTTCTTTTGCACAGTTTTAAATAAATAAAAATTGCTTTTACCTATTTCAAAAATAGAATAATAATATTATTAAACTGTGTTAGGTTTTATTATATTTTTGTGTTTTCAAATGAGTATTGTATTCTTATCAAACAAATAAATCTAGTTTTTTCAGTCATCTAGAAATGAGTAATTTGATTCTTCTCCTTAACTGCTTGCAATTATTAGCTCATTCTAAATTTTTAAAGGGTTTAAGGGTTTATCTAAATAGATTTTCAAAATGTACGCGTATAACCTTATCACAGATATTAAATCCTTTTGAAATTTACCTATGAAATCTGTAACTTAATCTAATATAATCTTTTGGATAATTGTGCTTCTTTGAATAAGTTCGTTAGAAACTTTTTACGAAAATTGTAGACTTTTTGTTTTTGGTAAAAGCATGCTCAAAATGTACAGTCTAATATATGCATTTGCATATATACTACAAATAATAATAAATTAACTACAAAATGTATGCAACTAACAAAAAACTACTTTATTTTTATTTCAATTTCAATTTTATCGTGTTTAATGTTCTGGTAATGCCCCAAGGCATCAAATATTGGCGGCTGAGTCCGTTCGTAATGCTCGCGGGCCTGGGAAACGAGAGAACACAAAACACGAAGTGAAACAGCGAGACGACAACAACAGTAATGGGAGCGGGAGCGGGAGCACAATGTGGATGCTGAGCGCAACAAGGAGCGAAGTTTGTATGGAAATGCCAGCGCAGCAACTGCAGCAGCAATTACAACAACAACAACAGCAACGGCGAATACAAGGTAAATGAGAACAACAGTGAATGGCAACAATAAACTGAGCTTGCGCCGAAATTTGAAATGTGTTAAAACGGCGCTGCTCTCGCTACGAAGCTGGGAGACAACAATGGCGAGATGGCAACATAAATTCACATACATACGAATACACACACACACACACACACACACACATACACAGGCAAACGCAAGCATCTAGTGACACAGTGAAAGCATCAGCACGAAGTCACAGTCGTTCGCTGGTCGCATTGAACGGTAAAAGGCGAACACCAGGAGCAGCACCAGAGACAGTTGGTGTGTGTGTGTGTGTAACGATGTTTCTGCAAAGTTTTCAACTTGAAATTGAACTGTGCGAATTGAAAGAAGAAGCAGCTGGCACTCACACAAGAGACAGACAAATTGGAGAGCGCAGTTAGCTGTCATTGTTGTTGCTGTTGCTGTTGCTGTTGTTGTTGCGGATGCTGTTGTTGTGGGAGCAAAAATATTTTAACGCAATTAGAGTCCGAAGCATGGTCGTCTCATCAGATCCAGAGCGAACGCGCACGCAGACGGACACGGCGCACGGATAAAAGCAAATAAAAAGTGTTACACACAGTACGCAGCGCACATTTCTTAAAGCTTTTAACTACCATAAGCCCATTTTTGCAAAAACGTAGCATAACGTGCGCCTGCGAGTGAGTTAGTGAGTGAGTGAAATCGTAGTAGCTGCAAAAAGGTAGTAAGCGGCTCAATTAACTGGAAAAAACAGCTGCAGCATCAGCATGAACAAAGTGTGAGCCGTGAAGAGATATAGTTAGAAAGAGAAAGAGAGAGAAAGACGAGCGCAAACAATTTGTTGAATACTGCTGCCTTCGCACAAGAAACCGAAAGAAAGCAAAAGTGAAGAAAATTACACACAAACACGACTACACACACACACATTTATATGTTCTATGCGTGTATTTGTGTAACTACTTAATACAAATGCAAATACAATATATTAATATACATACGCACGTAGCGAAGCGCAAAAAAAGTGTTGCCAACTAGCGTTGAGTGGAAAAAAACCACAGGCAAGCAGCAAGCACAGCAACATTGGCGGCGCAAAAGTTAAAAAGGACAAAGACGATTAAGCAGCTTTGCTGCTGGCGGCGGCAGCGGGAGCTGAGGCACGAGCACCAGCACGAAAGGTGAGCGTAAAATAAGTCATGCAAAAAAGCAACAACTCTGGTTTGGGTCTCGGTGTCGCAGGCACAGGCGGTGTCAAGAAAAACGCCCCGAAACAGATTTCTTCTATTTTTTTTTTTTTTTTTTCTTCTTGAAAAGTGACAGTCGTCGCCTCAGCAAACGACTAAAGAGGCGACGGCGGCAGCGGCTGAGGCAGCGCGCGCCTTCGTATTCGTTTTCGTATTGTGGGTATCGTGCGTGCTCGTGAGCCACGCACGAAGACGGCCGCCTTTGGCTCTCCCACGCAAATGTTGTTCTTGTGTTGTTGTTGTTGTTGCAAACACACTTGAAACTGGCAAAACCTGCAAGCCTAAAACAACAACCGCAACAACAACAATTACGTTGATGTCAGCAGCAATGGCGGCGACGGCGTCGGCGACGGCAACGGTGATAACTCATGTCCTACTGACATTTTTGGGTCAAAAACTAAAATATTATGTGTGCTTCCTCTGCTACCCTACCCCACCCCCTCCTTCTTCATCAGCCATCATGCTTAGCTGTAGCTGTGCTAGTATTTGTATTTGTATTTGTATTTGTGGCTTGGCAGTCAATATTTTATGCGTCTGCTCCGTCTGTTGCTCTCCTTGTCTCTCTCTCCCGCTCTCTCTCTCTCTCTCTCTCTTTGTTTCTGTCACATTCCGACAGATTAAAATTGCATCCGGTCGTGTTTTGGCTTCGCTTTTAACATACAAAATTACCACGCACAGCGAGGCAAGGTTCTAAAAGGGCGCTACAACAACAACAACAACAACAACAACAGCAGCAGCAGCAGCAAAACAAACAAAATGGCGGGGAGCAACAAAAAGAAAAAAAAAAACAGAAAACAAAAATGAATTCAGAGCAAAAGTCTTAATTGAAATTTTTGCTTGAAATATGTACAGTGCGATTTTTACACAGAGCTGTGTTCGGTGCCACCTAAAAATGGAAAGCAAGGCCATGAAGTCGAAATGCCAGCGACACATGTATGTGTGTGTGTGTGTGTGTGTGTGTGCATGTGTGTGTTTTAGCGTATCTTTGCCAGCGGCAACTTTTGTTTGCCACTCATGCCAAAAGTCGTAAGGAGAGGGTAGCCGCTCCCCCCCCCCCTCCTTCCTCGCACTCACACAGGATCTTGAATGACTTTTTTTGTTGTCTTTGTATTTGTAACAACATTTTTTAGCGTGGCGTGCAAATTGCTGCCGCTGAGCTGTTGTTTGGCTGCCGAGGCATCTCTCTTTGTATCCTCTGTTACGGTACAAAGGTAATCAACGCTAAGCCAAATAGCCAAAAGCTGAATATGCGATGAGGACCAATTACAGCGCCTTTTCCAAATATGCCAAACAATTTTTTGCATTTTTTTTTTATCAGATTTAACCTGCGTACGACATCATAAATTTATAGCTCTAGTCGCTCGAAAATTAGTAACACATGAAGGTAAACTTAAATAATGATAATAATAATGAAAAGCTTTCAACGGCATTTAAAGTCGTTTTTTTGTTAGAAACGATTTACATTTAAGAGCATTCAGATATTAACACTTCTTGCGATTAGAGTATTTTTCGAATCTATGGCATATTACTCATACGTCCAGTTGGCAACGCACGAATACTTGTCGGGCAACGTGAGTAACGGCTTAAGCTGACTCAAGATTGATGTTAACTGTTCGCCCTAATCAATTGTCTTGTCAAGCAATTTGTTGCTGCTGCTTGAAAAATGAAACTACATTTCTATTGCATACTTTTTTGTGCTGCTTTTTGTATTAGCTTAAGTAGCAGAGTGCGCGACTCCAAGAGACTACAGGCATTAAGAAACCTTAATTCATTATGAATTATCTTGTTTCGAAGCGTCACTAAGCTGGGGAAAATGTTAAAGTTCTTCATGATAACAAGTTGACACAGTGGGAAGAGGTTACAGGCAGATTGTATCAAAATAATCGCTTGGAAATTAAAGCATGTAGAAACTGTAAGTTTCCAGCCTTTGGTAGAGACATTATCTGAGCATAAGAGGCTACTATTCATATTAGATAATGGCATTTTCATTGTATATACATATGAAAATCGGTGTTAAATCGACGTGTTCTCATAATATATATATTGTAGTAGGATAATGACGTCACATTATCAATGGCTGATATTAACAGAATTCTGGCAGCAGGTGCCAAGCATGTAAAAGATTATGTTAAGCATCAATGTTAAGAGTCTGTCTGTGACTAGCGTTGAACAAGAAAAGAACTGTGAAACCATGAAACAAGCAAGAATAGTACAAACATTCACACATTTGATTTAATAAAAACAGATACAAAATAAACTTTGTCATCCTCTCACAATATATTTATATTTCAACTGTCGATGCAAATAATTTCATTCTTATATTGCTGCACAATTTCATATGCTTTTTGGCTGCGCAAATGGTTAAATAAATTGAAACTGAAATATATTTGTAAAGCACTCGTGATTCATTCGTTCACAAATCAATTGGTGCACATTTAATTTGCATGCCATATTTTAAGACATTATTTATATGGGAAATAATTTATCAAACGCATTCATAAATGGAGGGGTTGAGGCACAAATGCAGCACTTGCAGTTGATTGGCCAAATAAGCTTTTGATGTGGCTTTAACTCAAATGTGAATCAAATAAAGAAAAGGTTTGGGATGTTAAATGATTCGAGGCGAGGCGAGGCGGGGCGGGGCGAGGCGCTAGCCAAGGCGTTTGAGTTTATTCAAATGGGAAAAATTCGTGCCAGGCAAATGGGCACAAAAACGTATCAAAGGTGGGCTGCATAAAGCGACGGCCACGCCCACAAAAACAGTCGACGCCCACATGGCTTTATCACAGTCTGCGCTACATAAAACGATTGAAGCCATTTGGCTTTTTTGTTCAAACGGATACATCTTAGTTAGTTGTCCGTGTAACTATCTCTGTGTGCGTGTGTGTGTGTGTGTTTATCTTGGCCAGCTGCCTAGAGCCTAGTTTATCTATGTGCATGTTTGCTGTGTGCTGCTTGTAGTCAAGTTTTGCGCACTTATTCCATATTTAAGAGGCTATTTATATTCCCTTTTTGTTTTCGTGCACTATGCCGCAAATGCCATTCAACTTTCAGCTACAGTTTCCGTTCCGTTTCCGCGACTGTTTCTGATTTCTGGCCGGCACAAAAACGGCTGCACGCCCACACACGCCCACGCAGGACGTGTGCACAGTGAGTCCTGCTGCCAACAACAGCAACAACAGCGACTCCTGGCAATCCTGGCTAAGCTGTCCAGCCTGTCAGTTTTAGCCTGTGCGTGTGTCGACGTGTAGCCAATTATCATTTTGCTTCTATTTTTTGTTGTTGAAATGAATAAAAAGGACTCTTGACTCCAGACACGCGCCCTCCTCCCGCCGCGCAGCTCTAAACAGGATGTATCTAAATGGCATTTCCATAGCCACGCTGTGGACTTTTGCACCTTGCGGCAATTGCAATGTGGCTGCTTTTTTTTTCATTTTTTCATTTTTATTGTGTCATAAATTATTCAAACGTAAACATCATCAGCAGCGCAGCAGGGCAGCAGGGGGGGACGGGGCATGAGGGGCGCATCAGCGTCCTTTCTCATTATCAACAGCACCACACGCTTAACACACACATGCAATCGCTTATTGCTGTATTTTATATATATATATGTGTGTACATCGTCCTTCTGGCCTGTCCTGCACAGACGCTGATGACGCGGAAACAGGCGCAGGACGACGCCTGCCGGGGCTTCGCATAAATAAAGGCGCCATCACTTGATAAATAAGTAGTGCACGTAGGCATTCGGCATAATCAAGCGAGCTGCCACCCACAACGCCCCTTCCCCACCCCCTCGCCCAGCCCAGCGTCCCCAATTTGTTGTCGGGAACAGGCGGCGTATACGTAATCACGCATTGATATGCCATTTAGCTGGACCCGGCCTGCCAGTAGCACGAGCAGCTGGAGAGTTCCTGCCTGGTGGGCCATATTCGGTCTGATTTATGCAGTCGATTTTACAGTCTCAACTTTATTGTTTTTTATTGCACAATTTGTTTTTATTTTTTTGCGGCAAGGTTAACGTGGCCCAAAGTGAGGGCTGCAAATTAAATTTATGCCACTTGCAGCATTCAATTTGAAAATGTATATTTACGAGCTGCTGCCGGTCGCAAAGTCGTTACAACTCTGATTACATGTTAATTAAACTTATTTTTAATGAATTAACCTTTTTGTGCGTATTTCGGGCCCAATTCCAATTACGGCAATTGCAATGAAGTGCACTGTCAACATTTACAGGCAGGCACTCATTTGCACACGAGCACATTGAATGCATTATGCATTTTATGCATATGCAAATTGATATTTGAAAATGTTTTAATGCACGCAGCGGACTCTTGTAAATAAAATATAAGCGGGGAGTTAGTAATTTTAGATTTGGGGTGAGAAATGCTTTTGTGGTTATACAATACAAATTTCATGATTTTATTTTAGCTCAACCATTTTTCCCTAGGGTCAAGCCTTTCTCAAAGGTACAATATCATATTTTCCATGAGGTAAAGTTATTCTTTCACTTCATTGACGGCAGCTCAATTGTTCTGTCAGCGACTTTAACATGCATGTTGAATTTCAACAGCTACATTAAGCAAAGCTCTTTCAGCTCATGCTCAAGTGATTGTTAACTTTTGACAGGTGCATTTGAAAACTGGGTTAATCGACTTGGATGCCTGCAAAGTTTCCCATCAATGCGTTAAGTTTGCGACTAGTATGGTAAATCTCATATGGATTGCTGTCAAAACAATGAGAACGTGCGCTAGGGAGAGCGGAGGAGAGAGAGTGAGTGGTGGGGGGAGGAATCGAATTGTGTTCAAGATGCTTTCCAACACTAACACAACAGGCTTTTGTCTTTGCCGTACACAATGGGAAATTGTGCTACGGTACTTGTTGTTCTAGTGTTATCTCTCTATAGAAGATGAACGCCTGGCACACACGCACCCAGATACATAAATATATGCGAGTGTGTGTGTGCCTGTGTGTGTGTGTGTGTGTGTGTGAATACTTAATGGCAAGCATGTTTTGTCTGTGCGATTAATTCCATTGGCACCGATTGAAACTTTCCGCTTCAAGGCAGCAATAAATTTGCGACTGGATATATATTTACAATACTCGTGCATGTATCGCAAATGAGCACACACTGGGACTTGAGTGTGTGCGTTGTGTATGTGTGTATTATGCTTGCCATTAAGTGCATCCTTTAATTTACATATTCATTAAATTACCAACGATCTCACAGTTCCGCATAAAATTCAGTCGCAAAATGCGGAAAAACAAGACATGCTGCCGCCCGGGCTCTAAGGGCATGTTCATGTCTATGGCCCAGTCCATGTCCGCATCCGCATTCGCATTCGCTTCCTGGCGCACATCTGTTCGAACTGCCTGTTTTGGGCGGATGATGAATACAAACTGGCATTTGCATTAAGCCCATTTAATTATACTAAGTACATAGTAAATACGACAGACGAGCCCGAGGACTGCTGAGTGGAGCAGGGGTAAGGCGATTCGAACCAGTGTTATGGTTCAACTCTGTCTACACTTCACAATATATGTTCAACTATAGTACTTACTCATATGTGAGTACATGCTATACTTGAGTATATTTGCCTGCGGATATCCGCACACACACACACCCACACACCCACACACAGGCACACACACGAACACGGCATCATGTTTGCACGCGTGTTTACCCTGTCGCAGTCATAAATAATTTATGCCTGCGTGAATTGGTCAACTGGCCCCAAAACTTTGGTCGCCCCGAAAACAAACGAGCATCTGATGTCTTCATCTTCATTTACATGTTAATCCCACCCACCCTCGCCGCCCCCCTCCGCAAAGTGTCCATGTATTATTATATGCACTGTGTAAATCAGCTGCTGGCACATGTTTCCATTGCCCCACCTCGACTCGGTGCTCATTTGCATCTAAACCAAGAGGCAACCATTAGGCGCAACAGTCCCTTGGTTCTAATTAGAGCTCTGAACGGTCCACACATGCAATTAATACACACACACACACACACACACGTTTAGAATATGCGTAAGGCTTCTAAATTTAATTTTACTACAGAGATTTGGCAAGTCGTTGTCCGAAATTTATGGAGATATTTTCATAGGACCAAGCGACACCTTAACGAACATTTATTTGTGCTGTTTAAAAACTGAAACTAAAAGTTCTCTTCGTGCAGCTAGGCTTCCCCTAATTAAATACTAGTGCCAACTTATGGACTTAGGCTTAAACACTGCAATTAAAATTAATTTAAGAATTGTGTTGTTTTATATTCAGAGCTTAGTTAACATTAATACGCTCTTTGCATGTGAGAGGAGCTTAAAATATTTACAAAATACATTCCATCCCAAATAGCTATTATCATTGTTTAATTTAAATTGAAATAGTTGCGCTTTCATATTATTAATATTTCCAGCTTAGGCAATTCAATCAGAAACGTTTTCTGATAATAGCAAAATAATTGATTGAAATCTAATGTGCATTTATAATTATTGTACGTTTATAATTCATTTTGTTTTTCACTAAATTCAAAAGCACACGCTTTTTTCATTTTATTGTTTTAAATTATTTTGCATTAGCTTTAGACTCAAAGCTATAAATAACAAATGATATCATTGTCCATGCATTGTGAATCTATATTAATACACAAATTCGACATATGTATGCCTCACGCTGCGCTTCACTCTACAAAATAACGTGACTATAAATGTCGCCCTTCTATGCAATTCTCATAGGTCTCACTGGTTTTCATGCCTGGATTTGAAGTGTTACTTAACAAGACATGTGCGTCAGCAATCTAATCTTAGCTTTTCATGTGTGCATGTATGTAGACATATAAATGTAACTTCTTAGATGCGTGTGCATGTATGTATGCATATGTGTGTGTATATTAAGATGTAAGCATTTACGTAAGCATGCACGTTAGCATTTACGTAGGCATGTGCGTAAGCATTTACGTAAGCAACTGTCAAACGCAGTCAAAATTTGTTTCCCGCTGCGCTGCAGATTGTTATAATCGTATTTTTAGATATTGACGTTCTATGCGATTCTCACGCCTCACTGCTTTACATGCTTGATTATGTTAACAAGTTGTGGAATATAAGAAATACTCGTACTCTTATGAATTGATCACTCTCTCTCACCATCTCTCTCCTCTCTTCTTCACCTCATCTTAGACTTTTTGCACCTGTTCTTACTGTCACCTGCTCTCTTCTTCTCTTCTTCTTTTAGTGATGTGTTTATATAAAACTCTGTCGCCCTCCCACTAATAGATGACATTAAAATAATCGTGCGAGTGTATGTTAATCTTAGGGTAAGTACGTATTTACATTAATATCACTACATAAATGCGAATAATTGTTAAAACAACTCAAATCTGGGCGGAGGCATTCTCCTAGCATTAGAATACAACATTTAATAGTTTCTTTTCTTTTGTTGCATACTTTGCAGCATATTGTCTGGAATTTTCTGGTTTTGTCTTGTTTTGATCAATATTTAAATGAATGAATGAAATGAAATATTTAATTCTTTTCACTTTGTTGACATTTAAATATTTTATTTAAATAATTATAGTCAAAGTCAGACTTCAAAAACTCGGAGTCTGCCAAGGTTCGGGTTCAGCAAGCAGCCGACAAAGGGCGGCAATTTGGGATTCCTCGAAAAGAAATACGCTTTCATTTTGTTTTTTAATTATATTTCACATTTGACCTTTTTGCCTGAGTGTGTGCTAAAATGATTTGTTATGTCTGCCTGTGTGAGTGTGTGTGTGTGTGTGTGTGTGTGCGGGTCTCCTGTGCCATATCGTCTGCCACTTGTGTTCTGGCTGCTGTCAAACCTATTTTGCCTGTGCGAGCCTCTCAGTTCCAAATGGCAAAGGCGAAACTAGCGTCAGCCGGGCCCAGTCAGCAGTCACCCGGCACCAGGCACCAGGCACCAAAGTTCAACTACAAAACATTTTCAAATGCCATTTAGTGCACCTAACAAACACACACACACACACACACACACACACGCAAGCTCACACTTGAGCTGTGTGTGCGTGTGTGTTTTGGTTGGCAATGCCGGAACCATGGGCGGTGCAATTGCAGAACTTTCCCCTTTCATTATGCTGTGCACAAAAAAAAAGAAGAAATAAATAAACGAGGTTACATGCCTGCTTGAATCCACAACTGAATGAGACACCGCCTGGCAAGCGCTTGGATACTGTGCTCCCATTTTTCAACCTTACAATATATAGATAGATATATGTACTTTTGGTATTAGGTTTTTTGTCAGGAATCGCCAACTTGGCGTATTACATTCGGATATGTTCTCGTTTTTTGCTCTCTTCTGACCAATTTTTGTCAATATCGCATTTTAAATCAACTTCGAAAAGGAAAAATACAAACACACAAACTTCATATCCTGTTGGGTTCGCGTGTGGGTTGTGGGTCTGGGGCAGGATATTTTAAGGTCGTTTGGCTCGTAATTAGAAAAATAAAATGATATAATATGAGAAAGTTGCGCCGCAGTGGACAATTGAATTTATGGTCAGGATTTCTCTTTTTTGTGGATTTCTCGAGTGGGAGAGTGGGGGGGGCATGAAATTATTTTCCTGTATGAGCTGCATCCTGTGCGTGGCCCGATTTTCAGCAAGCGGAAATCGAAAACAAGTTGGCCGAACATATTGAAGCTGGAGCATGTCTTTTTATCAGACCCGCAGCACAAGCTGGGAAATTGCTTTTTAAGAGGCTTTCTGTGGAATACTCATGCAATTTGTCAGTTCCCCAAGGACATCTTAAGCACAAGTGCAAAATTGCTTTCGACTGAATGAATTATTCTCATTCAAATTTCCATTATTCCATCGCCTATCGAAATGCCCGAAATATATCTGGAGATTCGGAAAAATATAAAAATTTTAATTAATTAAAAAACAAGCATAAAATTCTCTGAAAAGAAGAAAACAGAGTGAAAAGTTCTTAGTAAAGCCAAAAATATTGTGCACTGTGCACTGATAAAAACTAAAATTGTTGAAAATGTGAAAATGTGAGAATTTTCTTGGGACATACGGAAAATAAATATTTGTTTATTTCATTAGAAAAGTGCTTGGGCTATTTGTTATGCTAAAATATTTCAGAAAAAATGTCCTTTAACAAAATTAAATCATAAAATCGATCTCAAGCAAAAAGCAAGAATAAAAAATAAGATGCTTTCACCTTTTTTTTTTATGTTTTGTCAACCGTTTGAATGTAAAATGCCAATCAAGCACACAAAATGTGTCCGAAATGAAGATGAGTCAAAGAGAAGATAATGAAGCTAAAAAAATGCAAGCGAAAACCGAACAGCGTTGAGTTTTTAATTACAAATTGAAGAGAACGGGTCGAGTTAACTCTGCGACATAAGTTTGCGTTAATTATTTTAATGACAAAGGTTTGCTGAAATTCATTGCCAAGAAAGGGCGTAAAAAACGGGAGGAAAATAAAAGAAGAAAATATAAAAACAGAAAGCAAAGTTTTCTTCGGAAAGGCGAAAATTAAATACATATTGATACATATATATATATATATATATATATATATATATATTATTTTATTATTTTATATATATATATATAAATATATTTATATACATAATATTATTATAGATATATTATTATTCCCAATACAATGAAGTCCCAATGCTTGTCCGAATAATTCTGGTTCTGATATCCAATTAATATAGCTCAAATATTATTCCAAGAATGATGCTCAGGTAAATATTGCACAGTATACATACATATAAGGACTTTATATTTTCGCGTTAATTTGCACATTTTCCTTATAATTAAATTCGATTACATTCTTAATTAATAGCTGAAAATATTGTAAATGAAAAAGTTCTATCAAATTTAATCAAACTTGCCAGCTCTGCATTAAGCAAGGTATTGCACCTAAATAGTTTTTCATGCTCAATACGTGTCGTAGTTGGGATGCTCGACTGGGTGATACCCTCTACCTTCTTTTAGCAACACCAAATGCAGCTCGCGTTGGGGGGATGAGAAATATACTTGATCTGTATATACTTTTCTGGAAGAACAAATGTCAAAATTGGCAATCAATAAGAAATTTGCTCAAAAACAAGATTTCGATATCGATATTTATCGATTGCTGGCAAGATATCGGGCAAGGTATCGACTATCGGAAACAAGCTCAAACAAGTTCAAAATTTCTCTAGATCTTATAGGTTCTCAGGCTGTCGAATATATATACTCCCCTGTTACATACATTGGCTCAAAACCAATGTACCCTTTCTACCCAATTTCAATGGGTTCTGGGAATAAGAATGAATGAAAATTCCATGAACGAAATGCAATTAATCTCTGCAGATAGTCCCGACAACCTTTAACTGCAATTTGAATAACAAATTCATGTTTATTTCGATTACTTGTAAATAATACTCAACTATTGATAACTGTGAGAAACGGGCACTTAAGATTTATCGTCTTCTTGAATGCCTTTAAAATGCCTTAGAAAGCAAAACTAAATAACATAAATGTCACAGTTAAGTCTAGTTAACAAGTTTTCTCCAAAAAAAAAGTCGTGTTTGCCTGAATTTTATGTTTACGACTCGCCTTGCAATGTGCTTGAATCTGGCACATATGTACTTGGGACTTTTTGCAAAGTTTTCAAGCGTACTTTCCTCTCTGCTGCTTTTCACTCTGAGACTTTTCCAAGAAGTTGTCGCTGGAGTAGTGCAAAAGCAAAGCTTGCACTTTCGGAGCTCCTTTCAGTCATAACTTTGCCCATTGATTGCGCGCAACAAAGCGAATCTTAAATATTTTCTTGCCATTTCTTTCCCTTTAACTGTTGAATCAAGCACTCTTGATATTAATATTTTATAAGATGTCAATCAGGAACACTTCGCAACAGATTTTATTGCTACTAAGTATTTATCATTGGGCGAGCTGTATAATAACTGCAATTGTATCATCAAATTTGCTCAAATTACTTTGAGTTTTGCACTTCTTTAAACTCGACTCTGCCCCATTTATTAATGAACATGATAATTAATACTTGAAACTGAGAATTGTGCTTATCAGAGTCACCTTTTTATTAATCAACTTTAAATAGTTAATGCATTTAAAATTGAAATATGGAGAAAGTAACATTTAATATCCTTGTAGACATTTGCATCTGCAATTTGCAGATATGTGAGAATAGTAAAGCTCGTAAATGCCGAGTTTAATGAAAATGTCCTGGAAAACAGAATATTTTGCCATATAATATCTTACAGTTCGACCTAGCTTTCCATGGCAGCTATAAAATTTAAATTATAATTTTAAAATTCTAAACGAACTGACAAACAGTATAAAAGTCGCTTAAGTAGCTAGCAAAAAGTTTGAACTTTCGCGTAGATAACTTTCTAGCAAATTTTTAAAGCCAAAATCAGAGTACAGGGTATGTTCGCGACGGGCACTTACGACTCGCTAGCAAAGTGGCCAATATCTGGCGATTGATGTGTCGTCTCGGGGAATTTGATGCGTTTCAGTTTTAATGCCTTTGAGCAGAGACAGCGCATTCTTGCAGCACGCGGCATGCAACATGAGGCACGCGTCTCTGGAATTCGTTGCAAGCTTATAGAAAAAAAGTGCTGACAATCAAGACACATTTTCGGTATGGCAACTGTGAATGCAATTGTAAGATGCAACAATTTTTAATGCGCTTGCAACTTTTATTTCGACTCTTAATGCAGAAAGTTGTGTGTGTGAGTGTGTGTGTGCGGGTGTGTGTGTGCGGGTGTGTGTGTGGCAATTTTCCTTGGCATTTTCTCTTTTTGTGTCGCTGCTTCTTCCACGTCTGCAACTGCAACATTTCCTGTTTGCACTGCCATGATTTGCAGTCATTGCCCCACTCAGCTACCTTCCTGCGCCCCCTCCCTCCCCCCCTTGCCCCTGTCAGCGGCACTCGCATGTGAATGGACGTGTGAGTTGCCCGGAGAAATGTCTACGTCTGCTGCAACTTTTTCTTCAGCTTGTTCTGCAACTGTTGGCTCGCAATTCTCTACCTCATCTGGCTGCCTGCCTTTCATGCAAAAATATGCAATTTTATCGGTCTTTACAGATTTGCCATAAAAAAAAAAAAAAAAAAAAAAAAAAAAACGAGGAAAAAGAAAAAGAAAAATTACAGAGCTGAGTTTGAAAATGTCGTGGCTTAGGGCCTGGAGAGACTCGTGGCATGAAAGACGTTTGCCAAGCAAAAATGTAAATATTTATCATGCCGGAAACATGCGTTGCCTCAGCTACGTCTACTTCAATTTGTACTTGCTACAAGCCAACTTCATCCCTCCTCCTCCCCCTCAGCCTACCCCCTTGAAATCGCTGAGGAATGTGTGTAGCTATGCTTAAGTCCATGCGTGCTGCTGCTGAGGCAGAGCAGTTGCAGCCAAATGCCATTTTAAGCTTTTAGTTAATTTAAAAGTTGAATTTATTTGAAATCCCAACATTTTGTTACTGCCTGTCCCGCAGAACTGTTCGCTTCCGACCCAAAGCCAACGTCATGACTCACACCAAAACGGAATTACGAGTAAGTGAACTAAGGACAGAACGGGAAGAGTAAAAAACAAAATCCAGAGTGCTCGACTGGCAGATACCCTACATGAGATGAACGAACTTTATGGAATTAGGTTTTGACATCGACTTGTGGGAAAACTGTGACATACGCGAGGCTAAGCTCAATAAGCTCTTCATTATATTCAAAGATTTCAATTTATTGCAAATAAGGAGATTTGTCAGAGATCTAAATGCCTGCTTCTCAGGCAGAGTTGGATCAGGCACACAGACATATTTAATTACTCAATTGTTATTATTGATCAACATCTCTGATTACCCTCTTTTCGCTATTTCTATGGCTACAGGGTATACAAATATTTTTCTGGTTAAAAACGTGCCGACATTTTGGTTGTCAACACACACACACACACAGACAGATACACACACACACACACAGAGACACACCCATTGAAATGAAAGAGATGAGATGAAGCTGGGCATGGGAATACTTAGTACATAGTAGATGGATGCTGTTGTGGGTTCGGCTCCTCATAGTTAAACTTTAGTTTTATAGCTGCAATTTAGAGAAATTGTGCGATTGTCGTTCCGGCTGCGGCTCCGACTCCGTCCGTCCGTGTCCGTGTCTGTGTCAGCAAACCGTCGGCAATCGTTACAGATTTCAGTCAATTGTTTTGGCTCAGATATATGCGATTTAAACGAGTCTGTTTAGACCGAAAGATAAATTACACTGCTCGTCATGTGTGTCTGGGCAAAGAGTGGCAAGCACGAGCGAGCATTGTTAATGAGCCCCAAGGAGCTTAGTCGCCCGCATCGTTTGCCATGTTTTCTTTTAGGGATTCCGTTTTTGGTTTTTTTTTTTTGTGTTTTGCCAAGGACTAAGCTCTTCATGTTTAACAGATTTACATGTTCAACCACAACAAAGAAGTTTCGCATAAACATTTGCAGGTACTTTATGCTTATTGCATTAACCTGTGGGCAACCTCTTGTGTGCTGTCGGCAATTTAATGAGCTGGCCATGGGGACTTCAACTTTTAATTAACGCATAGTAATTAGTTCAAGTCTGGAGCACATTTAACAGTGCAATGCTTCAGTTAATGCTTAATTTTTAATTTTAATATTTTAATTAGTTTGCAACGTATTTATTTCGAATGTGAGCGAGAATTTCAAGCTGAAATTGAATGAAAAACTTTCAAGTATTCGACCAAGTTCCAAGCACAACCATTTAACTAACGTAGAATCTGACATAATTTGATTTGACGCTCAAATATATACAAAATTCCCTTAAGAATGCTTTCCATAAGCTGATAGTTTATCTTGCCAATTCTTGATACTCTCTGAAATATTCCTCTATAAAACACTGAAAATTGAAAAAGATCTGGAAACATTTATAAGACTTTTTCTAGTTCCCTGCTGTCAGCTCTGTATATAAAAACAAAAGAGTTCCCTTTATGGTAAAAATGAATAATTTATGAATATTTTAATATTCGTTGCCCCACATTGAAAAGGGATAGAGAAAGGAAAACATAGAAAAAGATCATAAGGGTCCTTATATCTATCTACATATATCTTATTATATATCTTATTTGTCTATTAATGTAAATCCAAAAACAAGGCAAATAAGCTTTCGAGTTCATAAAGTTCGCCAGGATCAATATTGTCATCTCCTTGCTTTACACAAGGATTCGCTGCGGTGCACACAAAATCAAAAGAAATTTTCAAATATATTTTTACATATGGGCGTTTACAGGGACGCCCAATTGAGACTCGTATCAAGCAAAATCAAAGAAAAATTCAAATTATTTTCTTGATGTGGCTTGAATATTGGATAAAGCACTTTTTTATATATAAATATACAAGATATGCGCAGGGTTTTTAAATAAAACAACGAAGGGAATTTAAACTTTGACATAAACTAATGTAAATGTTACATCTTCTTTAGTTTTTCATATACACAAATATTATTGTAAGAGCACTTTAAGAAATTGAACGCAAACAAAAGCTGGCAAGTATTGAACAAAATATGACAAGTGCAATTAATTTGAATTTTGCTAAAAATAATTTTCATATAAAAACATTTGAGTTTATTTTCTTTGATGAAAAACTGTGTCAACGTTTTCCTGGAAATGTCCAAGCACACGCTTAACAATTTTTCGCTTAAGTGTTGCCACCTTTTTAGTATTTTTAAGGTGCGGCAACTCTCTGCAGTCAATTTGAAAATGTTGCATAATTAGTTTAAATTTTGGAATTTGCAAAATGAATAAAATGATTGCAGTATTTGCATGCAGATCTCTGCGCAAAACTATGTACAATTTTTGAAAAGTTTAGTTGATTTTTATTTAATTTAATTTGAAGCTACAGTCAGTACGAAACTTGTTCGCACACCTTCAAAGTACCAGAATATTATTCTATATATTTGCAAAAAGTTAAATAGTATTTATTCTATAACGAAAATCACGCTATATAAAATTGACATTTGCAAAAACTGTTTGAATAAACAAAGCTTCAAGCCCACAAAACATTTTAAATTTAAGAATCCCATGGCTATAAAATAATTTAAAATATAAAAAGCTAAAAATAAAACGATTTTTCTGATCGTTAAGGATAATAAACTTGAGGGAAAACTGAGGGAGCTTGGCAAAAGCCAAACGTGAAAGTGTTTTTATATTTCAAGACTGTTATCTCTGGTCCATTGAATGCAGTTCATTTGCAGCCGTATAATGCAGTTGAGTGTAGCATATTGGTTGTGTTTTGTGGCATGCGGCACGTGTGTGCAACGCTTGATAAACCGTTTGGGGCAAGCTGCAAACTGCAAGCTGGCAGCTGGCAGCAGGCAGCAGGCAGCCTGCGCATTTAAAATGGCGCATAAAAGCCAGGTCAGATGGGATGTGAGGGGGGGTGGGCAGTTAGTACCTGGCGGCAGGTGGGGGGAGCTGGGCTGGGAATTGAGTTCAGTTCGCATTCATGTGGCACACGGCCCGACGCTGTGGCCAAGGCTATTTAAGGATGCCACGCTCTGATGCGTTGCACAGTTAAGATTCGAGCTGGCCAGCGAAAAGGTGCGACTCGGGCACAGGCCATAAAAAAAAACACATGCTTACGGAGCCAAAGCCAAAACGGATACCTTAAGATTTATGTTTATTTCCTGTTCAACTACTTGCAGAACCGAGCGAAGGCGGAGCAGCAGCAACAGGATTCGATTCGAGGCGAAATCGTCGCAGTGCGGCGGCGGCGGCGGCGGCCGAGCGAGTTTAGTGTATAATATTTGAAATCAAAGCGAAAGGGTATCGGCATGTCGGCGCTGCTGCATCTCAATCACAAGCTCAATATGCGCACCACCGCTGTCAAAATGAAGATGCCGCCAGCCAGACGGAGCGACGGCAGTTCCACCCCGGAAACAGTCGCGAGCGCAGCCAATTGATGACAAATTCAAGAAGAGGCAAACAAACTAAGCTAATCCAATCGCATTTTCTACGTATTTACTGTTACGTTTTCATCGCTTCCTTGATGAGCTACATTAGAGCTATTTGTGCAACAACTGCGGAAATGGAAATCCGCAGCAGCAGCAGCAGCAGCCGCAGCCGAGGCATTTGCATTATAAGACTGATAACATTAAAGAGATTTCTACAGATTTTGGCAATGCCAACACACACTCAGCAGCAGCGGGAGCAGCAGCGGGAGCGGGAGCAGGAGCGGGAGCAATCAGTGCAGAGGAAACGCCATTTATGGCACACGCAGCCCGCATCCTGTTGGCAGCATCAGAGCAGGAACATCCACAGCAGCTGGCTTTTGTTGCTGCTGCTGTTATCCTCGCTGTGGCCGGACTGCGAGTGCCTGCACGGCGCCAAGCTCAGCCCCAGCACGGTGAAGACCAAGTATGGCCTGCTGCGCGGCATTGTGGTGCGCTCCACGCCGCTGGTGGAGGCATTTCTTGGCATACCGTATGCATCGCCGCCTGTGGGCAGTCTCAGGTGAGTGCTTAGCCAAAGATAATGCGGGCTAACCACCCGCTGTGTGTGTGTGTGTGTGTGTGTGTGATCCCTACCTGCAGTTGCTGTCTGTGCGCAACTCTTTTATACCCTGCACTCATTGACAATGGGTGTATAGGGTATAAAGTATATTTGTTCTTATTCTTGATCCATTTGACAAGCTGAGTCAATACATGTCCGTACTTCGATCCTTCCATCTGTTCGCATATATTATACGCGGAAGAAGTTTACCATTTTTTCGATATATTTACCCATTTCCCAAATATCGATATATATCGATTTCGGAACAAGATTTTTAAGCTTTTCTCGAAGCTTATAAGTTCTGCAGACAGCCAATTAGTATGGAAGCTCTTCTATAATGTACACAGATCCTAAAGACTTGGCTAGTTAGATGCCTTTTTACCCTCAGCCAAAAATGTCCAAGAAAACATACCATTTTTGAAGGTTTTGTCTAGGTCTTGGGTATAAAGTTTTATTTGGACGCCATATTTATGCACTGAACATCGATACGACAATAAACAATAACGCATTTCATTGGCTAAGGGGTATCTTCTAGTCGGGCACTGCCGACTTGCTTGTTTTCTTTTTTTTTCGGTCTTTCCCTACCTTTCGCCCAACGCAGCGTGACTTTATCAGGCTCCTGCGCCAGGCAAAAGCAATTTTAATAATTATTTTGATAATATATGTATGTATGTATACGTGAGCAGGGGCACAAAGTACGTCCGGAACTTTGCACATTCGTGTAATGCGGAACTCTTGCCTTAGCCAGTTTCCGGGTCTCCACATTGTTTGCCAGATTAAAGTGCCAAGGTCTTGGCCCGACCAATAGCCAAAAGGGCTCCTAATGAAGCTAACTTTATCTCGCGTTTATTTTACAATTAGCAGTTGGCAGCCTTTTAATATTTATTTTGCGAAACAATGCGGCGAAGCGTCGTCTAATCAGCTTAGAGCCGGTAAACGAGCTCATTTATATCAATATTTGCAGATGCTGAGCTTAGAAACTAACTAAGCCAACTAAATAGCACAGTTATGCCACAAATGTTAAGCTCTTTATAACATTCTGCTATTAACAGTACAGCAACATTCGAAAATATGTTTTATTATCATTACTTATAGTAAATTTTCCCTAACCCAACTAAATAGCACAGTTATGCCACAAATGTGAAGCTCTTTATAACATACTGCTAATAACAGTGCCCTGTTAAGCAACAGCAACATAATTCGAACATGTTTTATTATCATTATATTAACATCTGAAGGTGTTCAGCTTAGAAACTAACTAAACCAACTAAATAACCCAGTTATGCCAAAATATTAAGCTTTTTATAACATTCTGTTATTAACAGTGTCCTGTTAAACAACAACAACAAAATTCGAACATGTTTTATTATCATTATATTAATATCTGTAGGTGTTCAGCTTGGAACCTAACTAAATAGCCCAGTTATGCCACGAATGTGGCTTTATAACATTCTGCTATTAACAGTGCCCTGTTAAAGCAACAGCCCCAAAATTCGAAATTCGAAAATATGTTTTATTATCATTACTTAAAGTAAGTTTTCCCTAACCCAACTTAAAAACCTCAGTTATACCACAAATGTTAAGCTCTTTATAACATTCTGCTAATAACAGTGCCCTGTTAAATAACAACAACAGCAATCGAAAATATGTTTTATTAACATTACTTAAAGTAAGTTTTCCCTAACCCAACTAATAGCACAATTATGCCACAAATGTTAAGCTCTTTTTAACATTCTGCTATTAACAGTGGCCTGTTAAACAACACAAACAACATTCGAAAATATCTTTTATTATCATTACCAAAAGGAAGTTTTCCCACTGCAAACTTATAAAACGGGCAGAAATTGTTTTTTGCTGCTTTAAAGTTATGTTCACTAAAACTTTTAACATACATAATATGACTTGAAACCGACAGCAGGCATCGGATGAACTTCAAAGTTTTTGCATGAAAACTTTGTTTTTGCTTCCACAAAAATAACGCAACTATTCTGCGTACACATTTAAATTCAAATTAATCTAATTTACTAGCATATAGCTATTAACAAGAGAAGTTTCTAGTTATGTTTTTCGACCACTTGATAACTGATAATTATACTATATATATGTGGGTTATATTTATGCTGGCACAGAAGCCTTTCTATTCATGTTTCAATATTGTTAGAAGCCCAGTGACTTCATTAAGCGAAAACCCTAAACAAAAACCTTACAAGAAGTTTAAATAAATAAAAATATTGAAAAAATAAAACCAGCTGTAAAAAACTTTGATTTTATATGAACAATTTTTTGGCTTATCCCAATATCATAGAACATATCAGAAAGTCGCAGCTCAGAAAGCTTTGAAATAGAACGCACGGCTTAATCTAATTCCATTTTTTTTTTTGACTGAAAAAATGTATTCTTCTGAGATAAAATAAATAAAAGATTTATGTTTTTTCAACTTATTATAAATATGTTTATTAGGTTGAGTTACTTTTAAAACATTTTAAAATTGTTTTTCTTTTATTTGAGTCTTCTTTTTTACTCGGACGATAATATATAGAATTGTACCGAACTCAGAATTGGCATTAAAAACTGGAAAAATTTCTAACTTTCGAGAACATTTTTTTCTACACCTTTTAAAAATAGAGTGTTTATCAACCCAATTTCGTATAGAAAAAATATTGCTTCCAGAAACAAAATTTGTTGCCTCGGCTCCGAAAGTCCATAAATCTTGAAGAAATACCAATATAAACATTGGAATAAAGATATAAAGAACAAATTATTAACAAATTCAGATATGGGAACAAATAAATAAATATAAAGGTGTAGTAGGAAAAACTATTCAAAATCAATAAAATGCTAAGAAAAAAAAAAATTATATATATATATATATATATATTATCATGATAATCAATAATAATAGTTTAATAATACATAGAAATTTGAAGTTGGAAAAGGTACTCAAAAAAATCAAATGCTTAAATGAGGAAAGAAGCTGAGAGTAATTTTGAATTGAAAAATGATAGCTTCTCACTTAATATAAGCACGAATAGGTGTAGACATGAAATTAAATTCCTCGCTGAAGATTTATTGCAAAAAGAAAGAAGAAAATCTAGAATGTATTCTATATGTTGGCTGGCCAATTATTTCCTGATTCTGATGAAACGAGTTTGGTTTGTTTTTTACAATCTTTTTGATTAGTAACTTTGGCGACAGACACTGATTTGTTTAGACGCAATGATTAATTAGCTTTCGCCTGCTACCCGGCAAATTGACAATTTGTCAAATATCACGTTTATTTGACACCCCCTTCCCCCCTCCACCACCCAGGCCCGTTGTCCATTTTGCCGTCGCTGCCAATTGTCATTCGAGCATGAATAATTTTCACACAGACTTCCAGGCCAGATGTGCGTGTGTCTGGTGGCAAATCAGACCGAAATTCAGTGGCATTTGATTAAGTCCTGTTGCTCAGCTCATTTGTGGCATCTGTTGATGCTGCATAACAATGAGGCAACATTCATAAGCGGACTTCATTGACTTTTGGACTTTGTGCAGGAAGTAATTAAAGAGCAATTTGCCAGAGATTGTCAGCAAGAGGCGGGGCGGGTCGGGGCGGGGCAAGAGCGCGTAGCATCTACATCTACTAACCAGACACTTGTTGTGCGTGGCTGACACATATAAGCTTCAGTATTAGTATTGCCTAGATACAGGACACCGAGGACACAGAGGACACAGAGGACACTCTGCCATGTGCATAAGTGACAAAGTGTTGCAAAACTTTTGCAATATGCGGCAAACTTTGCTTTAGATTTGTGCCGAAGCGCAGCTACTTGCAACACGCTGAATGTCTCTGCTGTAGCAAAATTTTGTTGAGATCTTTCATCGAACTTTGTGCGAATCGACGCCTGACTGGCCAGAGCGAAAGACAGCGGAGAGAGAGATATGAGAAGAGAGAGCGAAAGCGAGTTGGAAAACTATTGAAGAACTAAGTTAGGGAACTGAAAGAAAGTCATGATTACAATTACCAGGACAAACACCGTGCAACATCGTTAATGCCAATATTTGTTCAAAACTTGGTTTCAGCGAATATATATGTATATATATATAAATATATAAATTTTATATATATTTTTGGGTACTCGAAAATGTCGTTAAAGTTTCAAATTCGTAAATCGTATTACACAAACTTTATCCATCAACTTATAAATTTTAACAGTAGCTGCACAAATTCTGGTGAATAACAAACAACTAAAACAAATTAAAAAGTAATTAACTATGATTTTTCAATATACCCCGTAGTCAGGCAAAGCCGAATGGAGGGTATTGTAAGACTATGTGATAATAATTAAGTGTTAAATCTTTTATATTTTGAATGAAACTCTTGACTTTGATTGCTCAAAAATGCAATTCATAAATATCTTCAGCGGCAGCTAAGCCCATATGTTAATTTATAAAGCAATTAGTAATAATTATTTGAGTAATAAATCAAAACAAGAAAGAACGAAATCTCCGTACATTTTTGCAGATATGTGAGAAACAAAGCTCGTAGTTGCTGAGTTTGATTATGAGATTTGGGAAAGCAAAAAACTTGGCCATACGACCGATTCTTCCAATACAACTATATGTTATATAAGTCCAAAGTTGATTAGATTTCGCTCAAACTGAACTCTTATGTGTGAGAAATGCATATCTTAAAACAACAAGAAAGTTTGTCATACATCAGCTTCAATTTTGATTGATCAAGAACATATATAACTATAAGGGAGATGCTTCCTTCTGTACATTACACATTGCATGACAGACATATAACCAAAGTTTGTCATACTTAATTATTGAATGATTAATATATACATATATATACCTAATGAAGACGGATATGTTTCCTTTTGTACATTACACATTTCAAGACAGAAATAAAATAGATCCTTGAAATATTTAAAAAATATTTAGGTAAATATATAGCTAACTATTGTACGCCCTTCCGAACTGCGACTCTCTGAATAATTGCTTGATTTGAGGATTTCAATATGTATCTAGAATCTAGCTTTCTTTTTGCTACACACATTTGTACAGGGTATTTGTAGAACTTTCATTCATGTACTGCTTTCTTTTTGCTGCAGGCATGCCCTCTTGTACGAATGGCTACAGGGTATTTGCAGAACATTCATTTATTTATCGCTTGTTAAGACGTTGTTATGGCAAAAAGCGAAGCCAACAAAATGCGTCGTTTAATTTGAAAGCATTTGGGCTTTCATCCATTCAGCACGCCGTGCTGTGGGAAACCCGGAACCGTAAAATGTGCCAACTGATTACGAAATGGCGAAAACTGGCAAAAAGGGAATTGTAGCTGGAAAAAATAAAAAATTATGCGCGTTATTGTCTCATCAGGCAACAAAATGCTAACATTTTCCATGGTATTCTCCTTCTTTTTTCTCTCCTGAGATGCTGTCGGATGAGTTGTGGGCGGCGGGGATGCGGGGCAGATTCGCCAAATCGTAAACAATAAAAACGTTTCGCGTGAATTGTTGTGTCATAAAATCAACATTGAAGCCTTCGCCGTGGCCAGCAACTCGTCTCCTCTTTGATCGATGGCATTCAACGCAAAACAATAAAATGCACAATTAATCAAAAACAGTTGCCAATTTTGATTGATGGGGCTTAGTACTTAGTTTGGCTACGCTTTACGTTAGCATCAATGCATCCTTTACGTTATCAACACACACACACACACACACAGCCTCAGCGGAAGTAAATGGGGGATAGTTTGATGCCATTAGCATTGCCATGTGCCGCATATAGCATACATATTTATGCTCCGTACATATTGGGGCCCATTACATTGACTTGCAGATTTATGCCACCCATAACGCCGTCGACGTGGAAAACGGCCCGCAACGCGGATCGATTCTCGCCCGTTTGTCCACAGAATGTGCCCATACCGCCCAATGGTCCGGAGGCCCTGCTGGAGGTGCCGCGCGCCCGTCTCGCCCAGCTGCGGCGCCTGCTGCCGCTGCTCAAGAACCAATCGGAAGACTGTTTATACCTTAATATCTATGTGCCATACGAGACGCAGCGACCGAGACGTAAGTTAAAGTTATTGATAAAGTTAGTTGATTAAGTTTACTACACGAAATTACCCGGCATCGCACGGTTCGAATAAGCTATGCTAAAAATGCAAAGGTATTCAAATTGTTTGTGTTAATTGCGACCACGTCAGACGAATACAAATCATCTCGACCACCAAACAATACAAAGCGACAGTCGACACGTCTGCAAGGGATTTCGATACCCTAAGATTGGCCCAATTTGGCAATTTGTATAAAACAATAAAAACTCTAGATACATCTTATCAAGAGAGTATTTAACAAAAGCTGCAAAGCCTGCTTTTCTTCTACAAAAATGTTCTTCTTTTAAAGACGCCATATTGTGCATTTCATTGCAGTAAGAAATTCATTTGTTTATTACTTTTTAAAAGTATAATATCTTACATAAATATTCGCTTATATTTCTTTCGAAATTTCTGCTTAACTCTTTTTTTAACCAATCTTATATTATATACCAAAACATTTAACTGTTTTTTTTAATTTGAAAGTTTTTTATATTTCTATAAAGTTGCATAATTTTAAATAAAATTTCTTTAACTACATTTCACTTAATCAACTTTTTATATTGAAAACCTCACGAAAACTGTTTAAAATTGATCAAATTAAATCGATTTGTATTTCATTTTTCTTCATAATTATACGTAATCCCATTATCATATTTTCATAATTTGAAAAATATAAATTTTTCATGAAATTTTTTATTATTTTAAATCAGTCGAAAATCAAATGTGCAGTTCATAGTCTATTTAAATGAAAATATAGCTCAAGGCCTGGATGCACATATTATCAATCAAATCAATGTATAATAATAAATGAAAAACTGAGTAAAAACTCGGCTAGATTAATTAAACGTGGCCCAACAAAATGAAACTAAATAAATTATATTTTAAATAACATTTAAAAGAATTCAATTGAACCATTAAAAGGGAAAAACGTTCAATAAAAAATGCTATAAAATTGGCAGTTTATAATGTTTATAATATAATAATATAATGAAAGGCAAACAGAACATCTGGGCAAGTGGAAAATTACATTTACATTTTTTACAAACAGTTCGAATATGATGAGGGGGTGAGTTGGCAGCGAAACTCTCAATTCCGTAGTGCATTGCAGTTGATTTAAGGAATTACTGCAAGCGCCGCAGAATTGGCAGCTCCGTTCGCCGCAGACAGCATATGGAAGCCGTTGGCGAATCGCAGCCCATCGGATGAACACGGAAGATATAGATATATATATAACTTAAATTCCAATTAAAATCTGTTTTTTTTTAGCGGTTGCCAACGCTAGTTCCAGTACCAGTTCAGTACCAGTTCCAGCTCCAGTACCAGTTCGGGTTCCAGTTCCGGCTCCGATGCGATGCTGTCCACTGTGGTGTTCATACACGGCGAATCCTTCGAGTGGAACTCGGGCAATCCCTACGATGGCTCCGAACTGGCCGCCCATGGCAACGTCATCGTTGTGACAATCAATTTTCGGCTCGGCATCTTCGGTTTCCTCAAGACCGGCGGCAAGGAGAGCGCCCAGGGCAATTTCGGTCTAATGGATCTGGTCGCCGGCCTGCACTGGCTCAAGGAGAACCTGCCCGCCTTTGGCGGCAATCCGCAGAGCATAACCCTGCTCGGCTACGGCACGGGAGCTGTGCTGGCCAACATATTGGCCGTGTCGCCCGTGGCCAGCGGTGGGTCATTTTCCCCAACCTAACATGTAGATTGATATTCATTGTCGATTCATTTAGATCTGATACAACGCGCGGTGCTCATAAGCGGCACCGCCCTCTCGCCCTGGGCCATACAGAAGAATCCGCTGTTTGTCAAGCGGCGCGTCGCCGAGCAGACGGGCTGCCATGGTGACATGCTCTACGATGATCTGGCGCCCTGTTTGCGTACCAAAAGCGTCGCCGAATTGCTTTCAGTTAAAATCGATCATCCGCGGTGAGTGAAATTGATGCCCTTTAGGGGCTTACATCTAAACCTAGCTCTGTTTGGAATGTTTCTGCTCACTTAACGATATATGAAACACAAAATCAAGTATACATTATACGTAATCTCCGAAATATGTAATACTTTTGTGCAACTCTGGCAACGCCCGGTTAAATGGCAATGCGCATCGATTAATATCTTGACAAGTAGATAAGCTGCCTGTTAAAGTTGACATGCACATGTTAAATTACATGCTTATGAATACTAAACTTCTGCCGGACTTTATATAATATTAAAAATATTATATATTACAGTGTGTGTGTGAATGTATGTATGTATGTGTGTGTGTGTGGGCGTGCGTGTGTTTATGTAGGCATGCATGTATGTATGTATTTATGTGTATATGTATGCATGCATGTTTGGTTTCTAATACCAAACGCAAACCAAGCTTACGTGACGCTGTGACGCAAATTTAAATAAAACGAATTTCTACCAAGTGCTCTCCTCCTCGATTCTCAAGAATTCAAGTAGGCTCTGCAGTTTTTCATGCTTAGCTAGTAGTGTAGTATTTTTTTTGTTTATATTTTTTGGTAATTTTTTGTTGTTTTTGTTTTTACGTATGTATGTACATACGATGTATGTATGTACGTACATACGCATGTATGTTTATATGTATGTATGTACGTACATACGCATGTATGTTTATATGTATGTATGTATGTATGTATGTATGTATGTATGTATGTATGTATGTATGTATGTATGTATGTATGTATGTATGTATGTATGTACATATTTATGTATGTTTGTATGTATGTATGTATGTATGTATGTATGTATGTATGTATGTATGTATGTATGTATGTATGTATGTATGTATGTATGTATGTATGTATGTATGTATGTATGTATGTATGTATGTATGTATGTATGTATGTATGTATGTATGCGTTTCAGTCCAATCGGATGGTAAACAAAAAAGTTTCATGCAAACGTTTTTCGCGAATTTTCCACACATGCCAGAGGCGTTTCCCGAAATCACGCCTTCATCACATAAAGGTAACTACAGTAAAAATCAATCAACCAGTCAGGACAAACAGTTTTATTTATAGAGATAAGTTGATGAGTTACAGAGTATTGTAAGTACTCTCGCCATCTCTCTGCAATTCCTTGAGTATTTATCTTCAAAATTTACATAAAATGTCTTAACAAACTTTAAAAACTGCTTTCTTTTAGCTTTCTGGTTGGCTTCGCTCCTTTTGTGGACGGCACTGTCATAACGCCCAACACGGATGCCATGTCCAGCACTTCCCTGCCCCTGGGCTCAGCTATTGTTAGGTTAGTCGAAACGCAACGAAAGTAAGCCCTTAAGCTAGCCTTTGTTTTTGCCGCACACAGTACTTCAGGAATTGAATATGCCAACTTCCCCAAACGCGACCTCATCTTCTGTCTTACGTCTGTGGAATCCTATCTGGATTTGAGCGCGCAGGATCTGGAGTTTGGCTTCAATGAGACGCGCCGTGATCGCATATTGCGTACATTTGTGCGCAACAATTTTCACTACCATTTGAACGAGATATTCGCCGTGCTTAAGGTAACTTAGGCGATAAAAGCATAAAAGAATGCTAAATAAAATTTAAAAAAAAAATGTGAAAGCCATGGTTCAAACCTGGTTTGAAAAAGAGCATTAAGGCGAGGCACTGGTTCGATCCGTGAAACGAACCATTGAATATATATAGAAAACCTTTTATATGAATTGATTTGTTGTACTAAAAACTATAAAAAATGTGGCGAGGTTTGAACCAGAAACTGGACCACCAAACATTTTTGTTTAGCTTGAAATTTGTAGCTTTAACTTTTGTACTTAAAAGTTTTTGCATTTAATTTGCAGAACGAGTACACGGACTGGGAGAAGGCCATCAGGAATCCGTTAAGCGCTCGGGATGCGACGCTGCAGTTCCTGAGCGATGGGCACACGGCCTCGCCCCTGATTAAATTGGGCTATATGCACAGTTTGCGTGGCGGTCGCACGTATTTTGTGCACTTTAAGCATCGCACCATTGAGGAGGAATATCCACAGGTGGGTACACAGCGTCGCCACGGGATGACCTCTTAACCTTGACCTGCTGCTGCTTCATTCATTGACAGCGAACTGGTTCTGTGCGCGGCGAAGATGTGCCTTTCTGGCTGGGCTTGCCAGTCTCTCCGCTTTTTCCACACAACTACACAGCGCAGGAGCGTCAAATTGGAAGACTAATGCTGCGCTATCTGGCCAATTTCGCCAAGACCGGGTATGTCCCTTGACCTGTGACCTGTGACCTGAGAGCTGTCGCTAATTGTCTTGCCTCGCACACACAGCAATCCGAACCAATACACGCCCGGCCCCGCCCAGCTGCCTGCTGCCAGCCAAAGCCGTGCCCCAGTGCATCTGCAACGCAAGCGTTCGGCGCCCAAATACCAGGATGCGCTGGCGACCGGCGAAGCCCTCAACCTGGCCGTCATCTACAATCAGCGTCGCAGCAATGCGATGCACGAGAAACGCTCCTATTTTCGGCGCCGTTTGCGCAGCAACGAGGGGCCCACTCCGCAGCTGGAACTGGACGCAACGAGCACTGAGCACGAGGTGGGCAGCTATGATGGGGATGAGCTGCCCTTCTGGGATGCCTACGATGTGGTCAATCAGCTGTACATTGAGCTGGGTAAGCCACCACACACACACACACACACACAGTCACATGTGCATAAAAGCCCAAATACAAACTCTGCCCGCCCCCCAGCAGGCAACAAGGCCAACATTCAATCCCATTATCGTGGCCACAAGTTGTCCATGTGGCTCAACCTGATACCACAGCTGCATCGTCATTTCAACATCAACGATCAGTCCATGCGGCACCATCAGTTCCAGGATGATCTCAACAGTCGGGATCTCTATGAAGGTAAGCACGCCGACTTTGCCAGCAGGTGCGTGCATCTAAAGTCACCTGTTTTTTTGGTCATATTCCAGGTGTTGTGCGACCCCAGCTGCAAACAAAGCCCGCGGACGATGACAACATCATAATTATACAAACGGGCCGCACCACAACTGCCCCGCCGCCCCCAGCCCAAAAGCATGAAAATACGAATGCAACAAATGCTTTAAGCGCCACAGGTGCAACTGCAACAACAGGTAACAATTGGTGGAAAGTTCGAAAAGCTTTTATTTTGCTCAACAGGTGTTGCTCCACTTTTACTTAACTTTACTTAACTTCTGCGTGTTCCTCTTGGCAAAGCTGCGCGTAAAAGTTATGATAGCTTTTTAACTGCCAGTTAAATATGTTAGAGTTGCCACCTAGCAAAAAAGGAAACGAACTGACAGCTAAACGGGAATTTTAGATTTTTTTATAAACCAAAATATATTATTTTTGTGAAATATGTCTGAGATTAAGCTCAACTACATTTTAGCTGCATTTAACTGACAGTTAAATATATTAGAGTTGCCAACTTGCAAAAGAAAAACACGAATTGGTAGCTAAACAGGAATTTTAGATATTTAAAAAAAAATATAAATTGTTTTTAGGTTTTATGAAGAATGTTTGAGAATATTCGGAACTTAATTTTAGGCGCGGTTCATGATAACTCAAATAGGAATTTCAGCTTTAAGGCCTCATATTTTAAGATCCTATTCCAAAAATACCAGAATTAAATACTTCATTTTAGAAATATTAAAGCGTTGATTACAATTAACGATCTGTATCCAAAGGGAATATTTTTTAAAGAGTGTATTGTTATTAGTTTATGATGTGGGCAACGCATACAAGGAGACATCCTGGACCCCATATTATATATATATTCTCCATCTGTATCAACAGCCGAGTCCATATAGCCTATCTGTCGATCTTGCAGATTCCAGGCACTCTTTAAGATTTGTTGTCGTTTTTTTTTAGCAAGTGTCGTTGTTTTGTCTTTTAGAATGTGGCATCGATGGCGCCCTGTCCGTATCGGAGCTGACCACAACACAGGCGCCGAAGGACAATCGCACACAGCACACACAAGTGGAGACGCACAAGGATTTGGCGACGGCATCGACGGGCATCATTGGCAATCTGGAGCTGCTGCGCCGCCTGAGCGGCAAGCAGTTCCAGAGCTATACCACGGCACTGATAGCCACCGTGGCCGTTGGCTGTTTCCTGCTCATACTGAACGTCTTGATCTTTGCGGGCATCTATCATCAGCGGGAGAAACGGGCGCGCGATGCCAAGACCAAGGAGGAGCTGCAGGATGGCGATACCAGCAAAAACTCGAGCATACTGAAGCTCAATGCCACTGGATCCGGCGATGCGGCGAGCAGTGATGCATACACGCTGAGCGGCGCCGTGGTGGACACCAAGGGCGGCATGGGCATGGTCTTTGGCGAGTACAGCTGCTACGACGAGAAGACCAAACAGCTGAAGGAGGAGCAGCTGCTGGTGGAGCTGCCGCCGCAGCCGCACCCGCATCCGGCGCAAACAACACTTCTGATGGACAACTGGGAGGCGTGCTCGACCAGCACGCTGGATCTGCTCAAGACGCGGCCAGCTACGGCACAGCCCAGCAGCGGCCCCCACATCGAAATGGTCAGCTACAATGCGCTGCCGGCGCTGGTTGAAACGAATCCGTTGCCAGGCAGCAAGCGCGGCTCCTTTCTGGACACCAGCGGGCAACTGCAGTTCGATTACGCAGTGCAGTCGTCGGATCAAATGTCCTTCAAGGCCATCGAGGAGGCGGTCAAGGCAGCGGCCAGCGGCGATTCGGACATCATGCGAGACGATGATATACCAGAGCCGCCGCCTCCGCCGCGTTCCTTTCTAGCTGCCCAGCAGCAGCAGCAGCAGCAACAACAGCAAATGGGCATCTTGCGACAGGCGGGAGCTGCGGGCGGCGCCAGCAGCTCCGGCAAGAAACGTGTACATATTCAGGAAATCTCTGTCTAATCGGATGTGGCTCTCAACTAAGCTTGTGGAATTTCAATTTAACTCGCAAGCGCTCCAAGTGCTCGAACCTGCCCGCTTGAACTATACTTTCCATGCCCATCTACGACTTTTTCCCGTACTCAAAAAAGGATTTATCCCAAATCTGCCATAAAATGAAAAAGGGTCTTGATTTCAGAAAGTTTTCTTGTTTTGCGGAATAATGTTCTCCCATTAAAAAGTTGATAAGAAAAAGTACAAGGAACTTTTCTAAAATTAAATGTTTCTCATTTTGGGACAAATTTTTGGAAATTAAGAAAACAACTTTTTTGAGTGCCGCAACTTTTCTTTATTAGTTCTTACTTCGACGTAGTTGTATCCAAAAATTTGTTAAGAATATGTGTATTCGTGTGTACTTATTGTCTGTTTGTACATTATGTAAATGTTCCTTGTAGTCGAGTCGCGTGCATAAACTAATCGGAATATGTAGGCCTCATCAACTATTTAAATATATTTATATATATATATGTATATTATATCGTATTGAGATTGTTTTCTATATGTGTGTGTATAGTTTATATTTATTTGACGTACGGTTAAGTATTTCATATTTTATTATTACATATTTGCTTGTTATGTATTTGATAAATAGCGAAATCAAAATAAATAAATAAATAAAAGTAAAAAATTCAAGTAACAAGCTTTTAAATGATTATAACTAAATACCATATACACACATAATACACAAAATAATGTATTTACGAGTAAATGTATTGTAAAATATTGAATCTATTTGTATGAAAAAAAAAACATGTAATAAAATATACTTATGTATACTGGGCATTTTTATGATATTGAAAAAAAACCCAACTATTGTTGTTGCTTTTATTCGACTATCAAAACTAAGTTTTAGCCTTAACCAGTTGCGAATTATAAGCATAGTGTAAAAATTTGATCTGTTTGAATCTTTGCAAAATAGTTTACGATTTATTGCCTTTTTCGCTTAACTGAACTTGACATATTTCTATATTAAACAATTTATCTATTCATTAAGAATGCATGTTGTAGATTGTAGCCGGGGATATACATTTCTCAAACTAGGAAACTATTGTCGCAAAGATTTGATTGCCAGCTTTACCAGCAGGGCGAAGGACCTGGATCAAGCGCAGAGCCTTATTCACAGAACGCGTGACAAACAGATCACCAGGATCGATGATGATCTAGGCGCGCAGGCTGTGACATAGCTGAGGCATATAAACGCCTAGGTTCTCACTTATATTGTGCGTCAAATCTGACAGGAATGGATTACCCAGACCGCTAATCCTGTGCGGAGATCATGTGCGCAAAGGACGAGTCAGCGCTGCAAGCAATAAACACAACATTCTGTTTTCGGAACTCATCCAGACTCATCCAATGCTGTTCCTTCTGTGGGACACACCGAGGCGAACTCAAGAGGAAAGTAGTTAAACGTATTTGCATGCGTATTAAGGAAGTGAGATTGTGACAAGTTTCTCGTTAAACACAGCGATTTCTTCAAAATACGGCGCCTTCTGTTGGTATTGTTTCTGTTCCCAGTGTCTGCATTGGGGTTCCAGTTCCCATTAGGGCCAGCCATGAGAGTGTCTTGCATCCAATCTGTTTTTATAGACGGCTCCCTAAATAGGGCTCTGCAATCATTTTGGCTGTACATCTTTGGCCTTCGATGCCATTGGGCAGCTAAGATTTTAAGATTTGCGATGGGAGTTGTTAACTACTAAACATATTTACAGTTTGTATTTGTAAAACTCAACGTGCTAGAATCTAAATAGTTGCTCATATCATATCTTAAATGTAATTTGTACCAATACGCAGCGTTTTGTTTTAGGTCTACACGGGCTCTGATTTTATTTTTTTGATTTTTTTCAATTTTTCCACAACTTTGTCAGTTTCTGCCGCCTGCTTACGCTTTTGGGCCTTTTTCTTTGGCGCCGGCGTATCTTCTTCTATGCTGGGCTCCATTTTGATTAGTTCCACCAGAGCATCTAGCTCCACGTGGGTTTCCGTATGCTCCGGTTCCGCGTCCTCTTCAAATTTGATGGTTTTGTTCTGCTAAAGCATTCGAGTTAAGACTTTTCTACAGACTTGTGTATATGGATTTGTGGACTTACCATGGGGTCAGCCTCCTCAAGCAACAGCTCGCCCTCAATAAAGGGCATGACATTAGCTATGTTGAAGTCCTTGATTCGAAACTTGATTTCCTGGTCCATGACAATGCCCTCTCTGCTTTGCTTCTTATTCGTAAACCGAATGGTTGTGTTGAACACTCTGTAGATGATGACACTGATTTGATGCTTGGATATGTGCCGGACAACGCCATGGAGCACCGCACCAGCCACTGGCCTGAACACATAGAAGTCGGCATTAATAAGCAAGTGCATGATGGGATCATCGGCGCGTAACGCTGCCGTTTGACCTAGCACCTTGATGTTCTTGATGCCCAGCACAATTCCGTTCACGTTGGCATCGTATATGCCCACCTTGGTGCGGACGAGCAGCTCGTGCAGCGCATGCTTGAAGTTAGCCATGCCGTAAGCACCCATGCCCAGGTGCAGGTCTGTTTTAACACAACGCACGCACGAATCCGGGTTGGCGGCATACTCTTCCAGCTCTGCAGTGGAAAACTTTATGTATTTCTGAAGTATTTTGGCCATTCTGTTTAAATATTGGCTGGGCCACTTGTAACCACATGAGTTCCTAGTGTTGCTCAATAGAGTATTTGACCCGCGACTGGCGCTGTGTCAACCCTGCACGCTGCACATCACAAAAACTATCGAATCAAAAACTTCCCGATTGCAGCCTATCTAAATATCGAAAATATATCGATAGATCTGCGTATTGAAGCATTGCGTTCTTAGGGGTTGTTATGTTCAAACACAGGAAATGATCAAGAATGTGGTAGAACTGCTGAGAACAATGGAAAGATCATATGTAATGGTACTTGAATTGAATAGCGTACGTTGGAATGTTCTCTTCTTTTGTAGAACATCTGAGAAGAATTAAAACAAAATAGATATGCCATTTAAGTGGATAGCATTCGTTTTATTCGCGAATGGAATGTTCTTAAAAATGTTCGCCTTCAATTTAACATAATAAATAGTTTAATTACGAAAACAATACATACTATTTTACAGTTATAACTCAATATATATATACAAAAATGTTGGGTTTTTTATAAAAAATATTAAGATTAAAGGCAATACCTTATTACGCGTCTTTTTTATTCAAGAAATTTCACTGAGTTGAGAAATATAGATATAGCATTCATCCGGTTTTTTCTTTTCTTTTCTTTATGTTGATAGAATAGGAACAGAACCTTCAACGATATTGAGGCGTTTGCAAATGGAAATTGGCAACAACTTATGGCTATGATACATGCTTAAATTAACAAGAATGTGAGCTTAGTTCACTTTGAATGCGGAAGAGTTTAGTGCCGGCGTATAGCTGAATTTTGGAATATTGTCAAACGTTGGCAATGACATTCTTGTTTCGATCACCCAGATTATTAAACTTAGCGTGCGACACAAACGGCGTGCGCATGCGTCGCGTAAAGGAGCGCAGACAGCGTTGTCCGTCCAGGGGTTCCGGTGTGTTTGCTGCAGCCAGCATGGACACTGCAATGGGCGGGACAACAAATTAGATATTAGAGAACGTTTAAGAGATTGCCTGTGCACACTCACCACGTTGTTCGAGCAGCTTGATTTGTTTCTTTGCTTCCCTTAGCTTGTTCATTAGTATCTCGTTCTTGCGCTTCTCCACCGTCAGCTCCAGTCCCAGCTGCAGTTTACTCTTGGAGTCCACTGCGCTCAGAATGCTGTCGGCATGAATTAATCAAATTTAGCATGTAATTAATATATATTACTTATAAAGTTGTGCTTACGGATGACTGTATATGGACATGGAGCTGGGCCTCTCATTTGGCTCTGGATGCATCATTTGCGCAATCAGCTCGTTAAAGTCCTTGCTTAGCGCTGGAATGGCAGGCACCTCGCCATTGCGCAGCTTGTGCCACTCGGGTCCGTTCTTTGGCAGCGGTCCACCGCCGGCGACCTCGAAGAGCGTAATGCCCAGCGAGAAAATGTCGGCCTTGAACAGATTGCTATAGTCTTCCTGCAGTATTTCCTTGGGCAGGTAGCGACAATCGCCCTCCTCAACGTGCGGTTCGTTCACCGACGTCACATGCCCCAAGTCGCCAATTTTGTACGTAACGAGATTCTCGGAGCTGCGCAGTTCCTCATATACGCTATCCATGCCATCATCGTCTCGGCCGCCCTGCTGCTGTGCAGCGCTGCCCAGTTTGTGTGCCGTGGGATTCATTGTGGAGAAGATGTTCTCCGGCTTGATGTCCATGTGCACCAAATCGTTGGAATGTATGTAGCGCAAGCCTTCGATCACATGCATTAGCAATATCTTTAGCTCGGATTCGCCCAGGCAGTGCTCCTGAATGCGCGCATGCAGGCTGCCGCCATCGCAAAATTCATTTTGTATTAACATATGATCGTCCTCCGCCCAGGCCGAATAGTAGCGCACCACATTATCGTGCTTGCCCAGCACGGCATGCGCCCAGACCTCGTTCAAGGCGCGCTTTCTAAAGAATCACGATTTTAGTAAGAAATATTTGGGATTGGGATGCGGGGCAACTTACTCGAACGAACTGCCTGCTACGGGCTTTTTGCTCTTCTTAATGGCATAGATGCAACCATCCAGTCGGTTCACGCACTGAAAGACAACGCCAAACTCACCCACGCCAATTACGCTGACCTGCATGAACTCACGCTTGAAGCGACTGATGTTTGTGTCATGCAACGCCAAGCGTTTGGGCGCCTGCTGATGTATCTCCCGCGAGGGATCGATGCCGTTCGTCTCCTGTGCGCCATCCTCGTCGCCGGGATCGCTGAGCAGAAACCTCTGCATGGCGCTCACATTGAGATTCTCGCGTCCGAATTGGGTGCGACAACGCTTCTTGTTGTGCGCCATCAGACCTGAAGGGAGGCAATTGTGTATATGGATTAGAGTCGAATGAGGATAATCTTTGGCAAGCATGAATTAAGGGATATACGCTTGGCACTCACTGTCTGGTGTGAAAGGGTTAATATTGGCCGTGTCCTGTGGCTGCATGCTTCTGTGATTGTGCAGAGGCAGCGAGCGTGGACGTTCTATCAATTTGTATACTTCCTCGCGTCTGGTGGCATTCACCGCTGCGGCGGCGGCTGAAAGGTGATTGCTGCAGTTGCTCGTTGACTTTTGCAGTATGGTCTTTGGCGTTGCTGGTGTGTTGAATAGACGAAGGGCGCGTACCTTTTGACATGGTGGCGACATGTCCATGTCTCGCGCGGCATCGTTGGGTTTCTTTTTGTATTGCGGACTCTGCTGTCGATCCTTGTCAAAATCGTCGTCGGCGAAGCGCAATTTGCGTGGATTAAATACAAGCGGCGATGGGGAGCGCGAACGCATCTCGACGCTAGAGTCGAGTTGCTCGAGCGAAGTGTCGTCCGCACTGACGACGCTCGTTTCGTGCTTGGACAAGCGAAAAGCCATTGCCATTGCAATTATATGAGTACGTTTGCCACACACTTCACCAAATTGCTGAACTCAACTTTTTATTGATCGCTTTGAAATATTTATCAAGTTCAAAAAAATAAACAAAACAAAAACACGAAACAGTATTAAGTGTAGGAATGCGAAGCGCAATTGATCTTATATCGATATATGTGTGTATCGATCACAGTGTGATAGTGCCGGCACAAATTCTTCGCGTTATTAAATATATCGATAGTTTTATATCGGCATCAAGACGCACAGGGTTGCTTTGACTGATATTTAGTAGCATTGATTTTTTTTTTTTTTGAAATTTTGTAATTAACCGAAAAAACTTCGAACAAAACGTGCATATTTGCAAATAAAGCCCGATTTAAAATAATCTTTTATGAGACCACAAATATACTCCAAAAATAATAAGAAGCTTTCTAACCGACTGGCATTCGTATAATCCACACCATCTGAAAAGAAGATTTCCCCCCATAGATTAAAAAAACAGCCAATTTTTTTTGGCATTTGATTTATTGATTGAATATTAATGTATTGTAGGTTCTCTACGCATCTGCAACATACAAATACGCATTTCAAAAAATTCATACATTATTATTATAATACTTAACTATGACGTAATGTATGAGAAATCTGAATTTGCAATAATTTTGCTTAATTAATATGAATATTTTTTAAAAAACACACCTTACAAACTTGAAGTGAAATATCATTTCGGGCATTTTGTATTCAAGATTAAAAGGTTTCAGTGATAAGTTACATCATAAAATTGACATGAGGATAGAATTTCAGTTGTCCAAGTGAATTATTCATATTCCCACAAAGATTCAAGCTGCCCTTCAATTTTTTCTTTTCTTTTCTTATGTTTTTTCTTTTTTTTTTGAATACAAAACATTCTTAGCCTGATATATGTGTCTATATAATTTATGTACGCATTCAATATATGTATCTGAAAAAGCAAAAACATGTTTGTTTTCACGGCGGATAAACACAAATGTAATCTGCAGCATGACTAGATCGACTTTCGGGATTCGGATTCGATCTGTTTTTGTTGTTTTTGTTGTTTTTGATTTCCTGTAATGTGATATGGACACAAAATAATCAAACGCACAATTTGTTCTGCCTGGCGCTTATACACTAGCGTGCTTTTTGCTCAGTTGGATTGGGAATCGTGAGTAGAGTATATATGTATGCATTTATATTAAACTATAGATTATATTCTAAGCTAAGAATGCGGGCAACTAAATGATTTTGGGTGCCTGACGAACATATTAATGTAATTTGGGTGCTTGGGTATTGGTTGCTAGGGTGCTAGGGTGCTTGGGTTTCAGGAATGAAGAGGAGCAGGTTGAGCCCTATTGTAAATGGCCAAATTGATAATCCTTCCAACGCTAATCCCTGGACATGGAACGCGAGACGGAGGAATCGCCACGACGCCTCAACGGTGAACCGCGACGGGGCGGCGACGGCGATCTCGAGCCCCTATCCCGGTCATCATCATCGTCATCGTATCGTCGCTTCACCGGCGGCGGCGAATCGACCACGCCGCTGCCGTTGCGCTCCTGGTCACTATAGCGCGACACCGAACCGTTCTCATCCCGTCCGTTCTCACGCGACCGTCCGGTGCGACGACCCACCGATCCGGCGGAGCGGCTGCGCGAACGAGTGCCGGATTTGGAGCGAGTGCGACGGCGTCTCGATGTGCTGCGCGATCTGCTCAACGAGTTGCTTCTGCAAAAGATTGAACAAAAATGTGGAAAAATGTTAGAAAATACATATGCAACAGCTAAGGTTTTAATTTAAAGAATTTGTATTAAGAAAAAACTGATATAAACAAACAAAATTCATTTGGAACATTCTTTGATCTGAACCCCGAACCCATTAAAAATGGGTAAATCCGTACGTCCGTCCGTCCGTCCGTATGTATGAACGCAAGGATCTCAGAACCTATAAGAGCTAGAGAAATTGCAATTTTAGCTTTAGGTCCTCCAAGTGCCTGCGCAGATCGAGTTTATTTCCGATATTCGATAACACATCAAGTAATCGATAAAAAATCAATATCGAAATCCTGTTTTTTGAGCAATTTTGGTAAATAATAAGAGCTAGAGTCACCAAACTTGACATGTAGCTTCTAGAATAGTATATATATTTGCATTTGGTGTTGGAAGATGAGGGTTCAGGGTTTCCCCTAGTCGGGAGCTCCCGACTAGAACCTCTTACTTGTTTATTTTAATTAAATGACTGAAAATCCGATTCACATATATTTAAAGAATACTTTCTTAGTCCATTTTTTTACTTTATTCAATTTCAATTTCAATCTGCAAACTTTCAGTTGGGAATACAAAGTGCGTGATTTTCATATCTTTTAAGAATTTTATTGATCAGCTTTTTATAACAACCACACATACTAGATACATATATATACATATGGGGATATATATAAATCGTGGGAATGTGGGCATCGTTTAGCCGTGTTTTTTGCCGCTCTTTTTGTGGTGCTTGTGAGCGTGTTGCTTTTGGCCCTTCTTGCCGTGCTCCTCCTTCTCCTCGTAGCTGTCGCCGAATTTGTGCTCCTTTTTGTATTTCTTATGATCCTCGTCGTGATGGCCCTTTTTGTAGTGTCCCTCGTTCTTTTTGTGTCCCTTCTTTTTGCCGCTGTCGTGCTTTTCGCCCTTCTTGTGCTCGCCGTGATCCTCCTCGTGATGCTTGTGCTCCTTGCCGAATTTCTTGTGATGGCCGCCCTTGTGCTCGTCATCGTAGAACTTCTTCTCCTTGTAGTACTCATCCTTGTTGAACTTCTTGTGGTACTCCATCTCTTTGTGGCCCTTCTTGTGCTTCTTCTTCTGATGATGCTTGCCGCCCTTCTTGTGGGCGCCGTGCTCGTGCTTCTCCCCATACTCATCCTTCTCATCGTGCTCTTTTTTCTTTTTTTCGCCCTTGTCGCCGTGATGATGCTCGTGATCCTCCTCCTCGTGATGCTTCTTTTCCTCCTCGTCCCACTCCTTGTGCTCCTTGTGTCCGTGCTCGCCTTTGTGCTCCTCATCGCCATATTTCTTCTTCTCATGCTTCTCGCCACCCTCTTCCTCCTCGGAGGAGGACGCCTCCTTCTTCTTGGCCGACGCGTATGTGAGCAACAGGCCCAAGACCAACAGCAACTTCAGCTGTCCCCTCATTCTGTCTAACTGAGCGCTCTGATCGGGTATCTGGTGCGCTTTTATATTGGACACAGACATTGGTCCAACTCACCGCAAAATCCGCAGACCTGGCTCGGAGTGATGCAAGACATCTTTTTCGACCGGCGACTGATGTAAATTTTCCGCTTGATCGCGCACTTCAGCACTTTTTTAGGCTTTTGCTCATAATCGAACTTTTAGCCATTTAACAGTGGGCCACAAAGCTGGCATTGCAACAATATTATTTCGCTTTGCGAAAAGGTTTAAAGAAATTCAAAGATCTTAAGCCTATTTTACTTATTTCATTATAAATTGCCTCGAAAGCCAGTCGAAACAAGCTTATATTTTGATAATTCTAATAAAAAGATTGTCCCAGTAGGGTCTACAAAATATGGTTAACCAATGCAGCTGGATTTAGCCTAGGTTAGAAGTACAGTGAAGCTTGTAATTACTCCGTTTAGTTAAGATATCTTGAGAAACAAATAAGGTGCTTTTCATACAAGTATTTGAGTTTTAACTGATTGTCCTATGGCATATAACATAGTCGTCTGATTCAAGAGCATATCATTAACGAGAACGAAAGGCTATCTTCGGCACGCCGAAGATCTAATACCCTTGCAGACCCAACCTTTTAATGGCGAGAAAATGGTTAATGCCGCGTTTGGTCAAGGTATATTGATAAACAAAAAAAAGGCTTTTAATCAAAAACCTTGTTTTCGACCGTTCCTATGGCAGATATATGATATAGTGGTCCGATCCAGCTGGATTTCACATATGTGCTGCGTGCAACAGAAAGAGGGACTTCAAAGTTGCATGAAAGCTTTAAAACTGTGGCAGTTGCTGAAACAGACGACGCTGGCTATATGGACTCGGCTTTGATACCTCATATATATACTTATGGTCAGATTCTCCTTCTGCATTTCACTAATTATAATACCCTCTCATATAAAAACAGAAAGAATAATTTTGAACGGCACAGACGACAACCCTCAATTCCTGTAAATAGTACAAATTTTGTATAATTTTTACAATGACCTAAGACACAGTTATCAGACCAAGGACTGGAAACCTATAAAGTAATTCGTTTCGTTTCAAACTCAACCTCGTTGTCTGGAGACTCGGTTCGATTTCCCTGCTTTTCACTTTCCCGAACCCAGTTTGTCGTTAAAGGTCTCGTTTATCATTTATCTAAAACACATCTTTAGTTAATTCATGCCCGCTGCGCTGAAAATATTGGAACTTTTAGATATTTTCAAATACAAGATGCAGGCTACATTCGCGAAAAAGCCCAAAAATGGCATTTATCCAATATGCTTCGATAAATGCAATGATTGGGGCCTAAGTTATTTATGCCTAGGGACTGGGTCTCGCAGTAATACTTAATACTTAATACACTTAAAGCAATACTCGCTCGAGAGCTAGAACTTCCAAGAACTGGAACTAGGAGGCTTGAATGCAAAATCTCTTTCTTAGTTAAACCATTTTGTTTGGGGCTTAAAACACAGTTGAGTAGAACATTTGAAAAAATTCCTTCATTTTAGGAAAAGAAAATATATTAAATAATTGTTGTCCAGAAATCGGTAACGATATCTCTTATCTGAACACAGTATAAAATTCGATGATTAGTGCAAAAGAAACAAGTCAAAATTGGTTAACTTCTGTCTTGAAAATTACATTTTTTTTATTTCTAATGTAGTAGACAACAAATAAAAGTGTAATCGTGACTTTTAAAACTATAATATACTGCTAATAAGAACTATAAACCTAAGCACTATTAATAAGCCCCATGGTAATGTGCTTATTGTTCTTGATGTTTTGATTTCTTCTTTTTCTTTGGAGGCTGCGCTGGCGTTTCCGCTTCGACCTCTGCTGGCGGCGCCTCGACTGCTTCGGATGCCTCTTCATCCTTTTGCTTATTCTTCTTCTTCTTCTTTTTCTTTTCAACTTTAGGCTCCGACTCATCAGCGACAGCTTCCTCCTGCTCCTGCTCCGGCTCCTGCTCCTGTTTGACGGGCGTTTCAACTTCTGAATGTTTGCGTTTCTTCACATGCAACGTGTTATCGGCCTCCGGCTGATACGTAAACACCTCGCTAAAATGGAAAATGGTTAAATGATTACATGTGAACCGAGCCAAGAAGAAGCTGGCCAACAAATTAGACAAGCTGGAAACTCAATCAGACAGCCAAGGTTTATCGTCACTGTGGAATCAGCAAATTGCGAAACCTTTGTTGTATCATCATGTAGAGTTTTTTACTTGAACTAAAATGGGGCAAATGGAGAGTGGAATATTAACACACCTCTTGGCCTGGTACTTCTCGAACTTGGCCTTGGCCTTGCCCGTGCCGGACAATTTGCGCAGATTGCCCTCCTCCAGCAGGCGCAGCCGCGCTTCCAGCTTAACCTTGTGTGTGGCGCCCAGCTCGAATGAGGCTTCCTCGCCGAAGGCATCGACGCGCGTGGCCAGCGAGGCTTTTGCCGCCAGGGAACGCGACATTTTGCCCTTGTTCTTTTGACTCGCCTGGCCCACCAGCTGCGCATGATAGATAAGACCATATTTGGGCGTATCTTTCTTTGTTTTCAGCGCGCGGAAGAGAGCCTTCTCAGCGCCCAGTATCTGCACCGTGGACGAGGGATGCTTGGCGAGATTAATCAGCGAGCCGGCGTGCGCAATGAGACGAGCGCCAACCGTGTCGCCAACCAGGACTGTCAAATTGGGCGCCATTGCCATCATGCGCGCCTTAAGGTAGTCATAGAGATGCGTCCGGTAGTCGCTGATGGAAATGATCTCATCGCATAAGCATTGGATGTTGAGCACATCCTCATCGCTGATTTCGGTGCCCATGGAAATTTCGGCCGCTTCCTTGACCTGCTGCTCCACATCCTCGGGCAGAATGTCAGACAAGTCCGTGGCAGCCATATTGTCCCTGGTGCCCACCAGTTTGATCGTCTTGACAAAGGCAATATTGTCCGTGATCAGCTTGCCCAGCTCTGGGAAGTGCCAGCCATACCACTCGCGGGCGCGCATCACATAATTGTTTAGCTCCTTATCGAGGTCATCGAGCAGGCACTGCGCCTGCACAATCATTGTGTCAATCTTGTCCGGCGAGAACTTCAGCTTGTAGCGAGAGAGCGAATGTGCCAATCCCAAGGCCATGGCGGTCATCTCGCGCTTGGGCAGGCCGCCCAGCAAGCTGTCTGCCTGCTGGCGTATGCATCGCATTAGCTCCTGCACGCCCGTATTATATACACACTGCACCGCCAGCTTATCCTTGATGGCTGTACCCAGTTTGGCATCGGCCACCAGCAGGGATGCCTGTACGTCGTCGACGAGCAGCTTTTTCAGTGTCTTCTTCAACGGCTTTGACACTTTGCCCTCGACCGCAGCTGTGGCAGCAGCCAGCGCTTCTGTGGTATCATTGAATTTTTCAAAATGCTTCAATTTTAGCAATTTGTTGGCCTTCTCGGGAGTCTCAAACTCCAGGTACAAATTATCGACCTGCTCAAGTTTTTTTTCATCGAGCAATTTGAAAATTGCGTAGCCCGCCGGCGTTTCATATAACACAAACATTGTGCACGTTGAAATGCATCAATTTAAGTCAAAAATATTTTTTTGTCGCGCAACAAACACGGACTTAACCTTCTTCAGTCTAACGCCGCGTGTAAAAGAAAAATCCAAAATGAGGCCCACAAACACGTGCGTGTGCTAGCCTCAGTGTTGCTCTTGCATAAGAAAATAACGATAACCAACGCAGCTATCGATAAGTTCTACCAATTATTGTATCGCGGGATACTGCATATCTAAAGAGTTGAACTTTACGGTTTTTATTTACAAACAGCAGGGATTATCTATTTTTCACTTTATATCACGAATTGATGAACCTATATAGGCGTTAATTTATCAATCTTTTAATATACGATAGTTTCGACCATCACCTTGGCAAACTATTGTACTGAAAAATTCGCGCGCATTTTTTACATCAGGGTGTGTACGCACTCGCGGTAATTCAACACAACGAAATTCCCCACGCTCAAAACAATTTTAAATTTGATATGCAAATTCCATGCACATAGATGTATGTGTGTGTATACGTATGCATGCAACACAAAATTATGAATGAAATTGCTCACTAACCTGCGTCGTTGTCTAGCCTTGCGCTCGCGGCAATGGCGCGCAAAATGACCACGCATGCCGCATTCATAGCATTTATCGTCGCTACGACCGCCGCCTCGGTCACGTCCTCCTCCAAAACCACCACCGCCGCCGCCGCCACCACCACCGCCTCCTCCACCGCTTCCGCCGCCGCCACCACCGCCCGAACGAGCGTATTTTCCTGTGGACAGCTCGACACGAGCTCTGCGGCCACACAATGTTCGTCCGTCCAGGCCACGCACTGCATCAGCTGCATCTCTGGCGCTCTCGAACTCTACAAATGCGAAGCCTGGCGGATTGCGTGCAATCCAAACACTGCGCAAACTTCCATAGGCACCAAATACATACTCCAAATCGTTCTTTCGTGCGTTATTGCCCAAATCGCCAACATACACTTTCCGGTCGCTAGGATGCCGCGACATTTTCTAGCTTGGGTTTGTTGGTTGGGCGCTATGAAAATCGCAAGCAGCGCAGAAAAAATCGATTTGAGTGCAAAAGTTTCGCGTTTGTTGCCCTTGTCAAAAGTGCATTCGGTTAATCGAAATGATGATAGCTGCTCATTACTTGATGTATATATCTTTGACTTTTTGTTATTTAGGCACTATATTTATTTCGGCAAAACTGTTTTTGCCGACTCGCACAATGGTTAGGTGAGTGAACCAAACAGAGTTGCTCACTAAATGAACAACTGGTTTAAAAGTTCTTTTCTGTTCAATGCAAAAAAAAAAATGTAAACAATAATTGAACCAGTCCCCAATTAGTGTGACCATAACCATCATAGATAATTGCTTTCTAGTGAGGTGAGTTTTCTCTCTATCGATACTTCGTAGCCGATCAACTTTTTGTTTCTCATTTGATGACTTTTCTTAAGGCCCATTTTCTTTGCAGGTTAAAAATAAAAATACCCGAATTCTCATCGTCATAGATTTTTGAAATGTACCATTATTGTTGAATTGTAAATGCACCTGAATCATATGAAAATTATCAGGGCTGCAAGCTCAATTTGAAGCTAGCAAAGATAATTATTTCGATCACTTCAAATATTGTTTCTTTTCTTAGGGCTTTATTGTGCAAAGCCTGTTCAATATATAATGCAATGTGCAGTTCCATCCCTGACGCCTTGATTGATGCCTGAAAAATACAACCGTGCACTACCGATTACAAGAGTGTCGCGGTGAATTGTGAATGGCTACCACCATTAAACGTGGCGGTGGCGAGTTTTCTATCATAAGTTAGGTTATATATCGTATGCATCAAATCATACAATTATTTATAAGCTAGTTTTTTAAGGAAAAAACACTTAAATTTAGTGAATTTGCAGTGCGAAATCTTTAAAAAACCACAGACGAACACTTGGCACAAACGGTAAGCATAAGCAACAATGCAAATATAAATTTTACATAACGAACTTGATGCTTAAAAAAAAACGAAGTCTGCCTGCCTTTCCAAAATTAAATGTGCGACAGCAGCAGCTGCCTGGTGTACAAAACAGATTTGATGTGTGAGTTTTTGACGCCGCTAACACTGAAGAAATGTTTTGCATCTGATGTTAAGATGCTTATTTATGCCTGTTTATGGCCATTAAAATATTTTAGATTTCATTTTCCTATTATAGTGGAAAATTTCATATTTTTATACATACAAAAAATGCTATGTATAACAGCATACTAACACATACATACACACAAGATACATCGGCCATTCGCATACACACACATTAATACAAAACGCACACATCGACACGTGTGCTTGTAAGCGTAGTTGCGTATGTATGTATAAAAGATTGCGGTGCAAAATACAAAAATCATGCGAAATTTTAAAATTGCGTAGTAAGAAAATGCACTAGTTTATCCGAACTTTGGAAATGTGCAAAATGCTAGTGTAAAATGTGCGCGATATTCGCCGGTCAAAAGGGTGCTACTAGTTCACAAAGATTAAAAAATTCAAAAATACCACAAAAAAGTTTATGTGGCAAAGTTTCTCTTCAATTCATATTGCTCGTGTTTGCGTTTTACAAATTGAGTTCTTCAGATTTCTTTGTTGAAGCATTTTTGTCGTCATCGACGAGTCTTCCATTTTGTTTTTTATTTTGCTGCCGTCGCGCCGCCACCGTCGCTGCCTCTGCTCGTGGTGAATTTCTCGCATTTCATGCAATTCACTGCGTTTGTTTTGAGTTCTTGCAATTATCCATAGCTGACGCGCAACAATAGCATAAATTATAAAACTTCTAAACGTGTTAGTTCAAAAATATGTGATTTGTGTGGATTTACTATACGTATATTTGTTCATATGTACATTTGGAGGGCATTGCTTTTTGCATATTTCTTTTCATTTTACATTCGCTTTCACATAGCACATGGCGTTGCCACATGGTTTTCTTTCCAAACGTACGCATGTAGCTACAGTCCCGCAAGCACCGTAATAATTTACGCATAATTTTTTGTCTTTAAACAATATCTTGCATATAATCTTTAAAAGTACGGGAACAAAACAATTCTTTAAATTTAAGTAGAGCATTCATATGTTCAGTCGCTGTTCCGGTTACCACAAAACCGTCTGGCAATATACAACAAATGGCGCGCAAATGTGGGGAACCGGCACTTTGCTTTCTGCTTGCCCTTCCGTCCGACATTCTGTTTTCACCATTTTTACCTTGGGAAAAAAGTTCGTTGTTCTCACGACTCTTCAATAGGCACTTGTGGTGTGTGTGTGTGTAGGTGTGTGTGTAATGAATGACGCTGTGGCTGGGACATCGCTACGCCAACAACGTTAGCGCATGTTGTTACACAGCGAAAAGAAAACGTTAATAAAAACTCGTAGCAGAGTGTAAAAAAGACAAAACGGCAATCAACGACCAGCGCGGCTTAAGACTCTAAGAGCAAGCAGAGCGTTGCAAACACCGAACAACGAACAACTTGTGAACGTGTAGAAAAAGCAGTTAGACGGCAAGAGTATAGACCTATGTATTCATACAACATATGTATGTATGTATGGATGCGTACCGGCCGGTTGCTGTCCGCAGCGCTGCTTACCTGCCTTTCATAATTATTTGTGCCTATTTCGGCTGCTTTCTGTACAAATACATATGTGCTTAAGTATATGTGTGTGCGTGTGTGTGTCTCTCTCTCAGTTTTATTGCTGTCATCCGTTCTCTCGTCCAATGTGGCCAGAGTTAGTTAAGATTTACTTTAAACTGTTGATATTTCTTTTAACTGATCTGATGATTTGCATTTTTTCTTTACGCATAAAATATTTTTGATGACTTCCGCTACAACCGACACCTGGACATCTTTAATAATAATTAGAAAGTTACGTGTAAACGTCGTGGCTTTTGTTTAATTATTTTGAAAAATAATAAAAAAAAAAAAATAAAAATAAAAATACAAATACAAATAAAAAACTTTGGCAACTAAAACCAATCCCAAAACACACAAGAAACAACAACAGCAACTAGTGTAAAATTCAAAGTGTAAACAAGAAGCGACAAAAACCAAACCCAAAACAGACACCGACAACAAATTCAAGTCCACAAGTGCAACATAAACAGCAGCAAAATTACGTCAATTATTGAAAATCTACCCGGCGCAATAGCTCACAATCACCAGAACAACATCATGGAAGAAGACGAGAGGGGCAAACTGTTCGTTGGCGGCCTGTCCTGGGAGACAACGCAGGAGAATCTCTCGCGTTACTTTTGCCGCTTCGGCGACATTATTGATTGTGTCGTTATGAAGAATAACGAGAGCGGCAGATCGCGTGGTTTCGGCTTTGTCACCTTCGCCGATCCCGCTAACGTCAACCATGTGCTGCAGAGTGGACCGCATACGCTCGACGGTCGTACCATCGACCCGAAGCCCTGCAATCCCCGTACGCTGCAGAAGCCGAAAAAGGGCGGCGGCTACAAGGTGTTCCTCGGCGGTTTGCCATCGAACGTTACGGAGACCGATCTGCGCACCTTCTTTGGTCGCTACGGCAAGGTCACCGAGGTGGTCATCATGTATGACCAGGAGAAGAAGAAATCACGCGGATTTGGTTTCTTGTCCTTTGAGGAGGAGTCCTCTGTGGAGCACGTTACCAACGAGCGTTACATTAATCTAAACGGCAAGCAGGTGCGTAAAATCCGACCCAAAACCAAAATATTTTATAATTTAACGTTTCGAATTCAAAATAAAACGAAAATTATAGTTAGGTATCAATGAAAAATAAGAGATTGTCATAAAAAAACCTATTTATTTTTTGTAACTTACGACAAATAACACAATGAAGGAAGGATCAATGACATTGACAGCTAAAATTGTCTGTTGTGCTCAGCTTTAACCAGTTTTAGAAGAGAAGAGTTCTTTAAGCACGAGCGTTCCTTAAACGACAACATATTTCCCATAAAACATTTAAACTTTTGGCACATTGCTTTGAATGCGAACTATTTATTCCCAAGTTTTGCACGTTCAGATTTGTGTAAATAGATCGAGAACTGAAAAACTAAACAAACAGATAAGATCGTTCCGCTGTCTTTCATTCAACGTGTTCTGGAACAAAATGTTAAGTCGATTAAATTGCGTTTATATTAAGTGAAAATTGAATGAAAAGTTCAATAAAACAAATATATATATATATATTTTAATAAATCAACTAGTGAGTAAATTATCAAATATAATTTAAAATTATGCCTATACTATAATGTATAATATGTAAAACAAAACTATGCTTGAATATGTTGTAATATGACTTTGTGTGTGTTTTGCAGGTGGAAATTAAGAAAGCGGAGCCGCGCGATGGTTCCGGAGGACAGAACTCGAACAACAGTGCCGTGGGTGGTGCCTATGGCAAGCTGGGCAACGAGTGCAGCCACTGGGGACCGCATCATGCGCCCATTAACATGATGCAAGGCCAGAACGGTCAGATGGGTGGCCCGCCGTTGAATATGCCGATTGGTGCACCGAACATGATGCCCGGTTATCAGGGCTGGGGCACTTCGCCTCAGCAGCAGGGCTATGGCTATGGCAATAGCGGTCCGGGCTCGTATCAGGGCTGGGGCGCACCACCTGGCCCCCAAGGACCACCACCGCAATGGTCGAACTATGCTGGACCACAGCAGACCCAAGGATATGGCGGCTACGATATGTACAACTCGACGTCGACCGGAGCCCCATCGGGACCTTCGGGCGGCGGCAGCTGGAACACGTGGAATATGCCACCTAATTCAGCTGGGCCAACTGGAGCACCGGGTGCTGGCGCTGGCACCGCCACGGACATGTATTCGCGTGCCCAGACCTGGGCAGCTGGCGGACCATCGACCACCGGACCCGTGGGCGGCATGCCGCGCACTGGACCAGGCAACTCGGCCTCCAAATCGGGCTCCGAGTACGATTATGGCGGCTATGGATCCGGCTACGATTACGATTATAGCAATTATGTTAAGCAGGAGGGCGCCTCCAACTACGGCGCCGGCCCGCGGTCAGCGTACGGCAACGACAGCTCCACACAGCCGCCGTATGCCGCCTCGCAGGCCGTCTAAGCAGCCAGATCGTGCTTCGTGTTGTCGTCTCGTGTCATCCCGCGCGGCCGCCCCAACCAACCCCTTCCCCCATGAGGTGAATGATGAAGAAGACAAAAAGATGGTGGTAATTGTAAGCTAAAGCGTCGTCTGTTCGTTTCACATAATTTTTAAAAGATATTTTTTATTTGAGATCGTTCACTTGTTGAAATTAATTAATGTAAACTCTTGTGTACACAGCAAATAATTTAAAAGCATAATTTAACACACACACACACACGCACACGCGCGTAAACAAACACAAACACGGAAATCAGCTTGAATGCAAATCCCTAGCGAAACAAGGCAGGTTTATAGACTAACATATATATATATATATATATATATATATATATATATATAGATAGTATATATGTATAAAAGGAAAATATATATGTGTATATACGTTCATATATATATATATATATCAATTCTATAGCAATGAGTATGTAAAAATTTATAGGCAACACTCTCGACTCACATCAACAAGAACATTTTTCATGCGCCCCCTCCCTTCCTCCTCAGACACACACACACACACACACATATATATATATATATATATATATGTAAATCCTAACTAACAACAAGAAGAAGAACAACATCAACAAGAATCCAACTAAAACCACATATACATGCATATTAAATACGAAAACAGAATAATAATAGAATTGTGAAGATTTAAAAGTATAAAGTTTAGCCAATTAGACACAAGAGAAAAGTGTACGAGAAGAAATAGCAACAAAAAAGAATAACATTAAAAAGGAATTATAAGAAATTATACTTAAAAAAGAAAACAAAACAAAACAAAACAAACACATCCCTTAACTACTTAAATTAGTAAATACCAATTCGAAACTGTACATTTAAAGCGTAAAAACCCCACGACTAGTTGGCAACAAAAACACAAAATGAAAAAAACAAAAAAAAAAAAAAAAATTTAAGAAAACAATGGAAATGGAAAATGATAATCGTGCCACACCCACATGCCGCGCCCCTCCCCCCAGCTCGAATCAACTGCTGCAAACATTTGGCGACAAGGTGTAGCAGCCGCCCACAGAAGAGAGGAGGAGGAGAAGGAGGGGAACCCTATATATGGAAAAGCTTGCCTTAGCCAAACAATGTTTGCCGGGGGTTTTCCGGGCTAGAGAGCCGGGGCCTGGCATGGACACAACAACAACAACATATGTTTGGGGTGTTTGGCTTGGTTGTTGTTGAAGAAGAAGAAGATGAAGAAGATGAACACGTTACAAAATTTATAAATTTACCATTTAAAAAGTAAAGTAAACAACTAGCTAAAAGTTAAACTACATATATAAAGAAAAACCTAATTAATAAGCGTATGTCGTATGTCGTTTGCATGTAAGCGAAAGTTGAACTTGAAACTAGAATTATATAGTGTTGGAATTATTATTTAGTTAAAGAAACCAGATGAGAGAATCGCAAACCAACCAGATACAACATGATTTATGATGAAAATTCTATAAAAACAACAAAAAATCACAAAAATACGAAACGCTCTAAACAAATATACATTTAACAACAACAAAAAAACAAAACTATATACATACTTATATACATCTCTATATATATATATAAATAATTATTTATATATATACATAATATACATAAATTTAAACAAAACTTATGCTACAGTTAAAGCAGATTAGAAAAGAAGAGTCATAAGAGAAAGAGAGAGAGAAAGAGGGATACAAACAAACAAACAAACAAAAAAAAAAACGATGCTTAAAGTTGCGTTGCACATTTTTGAAATTTTCATCGTTTGCCAAGCAGACAACAACAACAACAATTAGTATGTGTGTGTGTGTGTGTGTGTGTGTACTCACACACTGCAACACACACAGATACACACACACACACAGACAGGCAGACACTCACGTACATGCACACACACGCGGAGGAGATGAACATGAGAATTGCATATTTTATTGATTATATACATACATATATATCTTTAATTACTTTATATATTATTTACTCTTAACTACATACATGATCATCTGAATGTGTTATGTAAACAAGATCAACAACAACAACAACAAAAAGTAAACTAATTTTTAAATAATTGCGATTTTACAATTTATTATTACATATTACAAAAACCTTACGTACATATATGTATTTATATTTATATATACATATATATATATATATTATATATATATATATATATATATATGTGTATGCATATGCTTATAGATACATTTATACACTTACATATAAATATGAAGTAATATTTTTTGCTATTACAACTACGAACTACAAAAACGTAATTTTTAATTTGTTGATTACGCGAACATTTACAATTACAATATACATACATACATACATACATACTACATACATACATACATATATACCTTACTTTATTTTTCGGTGATTTATTGCATAGTGTTTTTTTCGTCTAATTTTTACAAATCTACTTAGCAAGCAAATCCTACAATCATAAATTCCTAATTTAATTTCGTTTAAATTACAAATATACATATAAACATATGCTTAAATTTTTTATATAATTATACACTAAAAAAAACAATAACAAACAAAACTAACGTAAAATACACAGTAAAAAATTAAAAAAGAAAGATGAGAACAACAAAGTAAAGTGGAACGTATGAAAAACGTTTGAAATTTTTGAAAAAAAAAACCAACAAAAAATTTGCTTTTGTTTTCCTTTAATTTAAAAAAAAAAAAAATGCAGCTCTGCGCTGACCTTCGTGTGTGTGTTTGTGCGAGATTGTTTCTCTGTGTGTGTAAATTGTACATGTCTAATTGTATTGTTGTATAAAACAAAAAAAAAAAAAAAAAAACACTGCGCTTGGCCAGCAGGACGCACACGTGGCGTAGATGATGTTCACAGTAGAGCGAAAAAAGTTTCGATCCATTTCCGCTTGTAATTTTTTTTCTTTTGTAATTTCTGTGTTTTTTCCAGCAGGCAGCAAGCGAGCAACAACAACAACAACAGTTAGGCGAGCAAAATGCCGCTGTGCAACAACAACGTATCAGGCTTAACCTAGACATTTAACGGTTATGTATACACATGCATACATGTGTATGCATATATATATATGAATATACATATGTATATGTGCGTGTGTTTGTAAAACATACAAGAACAAGCAGAAAGAGCAGACAACAACAATAAAACCAATTGAATGAAGGGAAATCGTGTTGGTCAAAAAATGCAGTTAAGAAAAACACCTGATGTAATTTTATAAGCAAGACCTTATTATTATTATTATTATGATTATGATAATTGCATACTTACATCTATATATATATATATATCTACAAATATCTTTTGTTTATTACCAAGCTCCTTTTTTTTGCATGCAGAAACAGTTAAAATAAAAATTAAAACAAAAAATAAAATAAAAAGTGATGTTTAACAATTTGAAATAAGTAATGCTATAATTAATAACTAATTCAAGGAAATACACATAAATAGTTAAAGCAACAATTAAAGTAATGGAAAATGTAAACGTAAAGCAAAAAAAAAAAAAAAAGAAAATTTAAAAAAAAAAACACTGACTGTTAATTGTAAAACAAATTTCTTTTTTAAACCATACGATTTATGATTTAAAGTTAAACATTTTTAAAATAAAAACCTAATAAATGAACTACATATATATGCATCTAAACGTAATTACAACTACTATATACAATTATATATATAAATATATATTATATATACTTACATTAAATATATGCATAAATATATATCAATTTAACAGTAAATGAAAATAAATCTAAATATTGTACTAAAAAAAACCAAAAAAAAACTCAAAAAAAAACAAACTTTGAAGTGTTGCACTTTCAACAAAAGATAACTTTATGCAAAAATCACTTCAGAAATACCAAAAAAAAAAAAAAAAATACATTAAGGATATTGTTGTAGCAAGTCCGTATAAGAAAAAAAAAAAGAAGAGGTTATGTCCGCGCATCCAGAGCATAAAATATTGGATCTGTTTGTTTTTAATTTTTTGTCTTCGCATTTGTGTTTTGATGTCATTTCGTGTATTTGCTTTTGTTCTTGAGTTTCTGCGTCAAAATGATGAATCCGGATATGCATAATGTATATATATATAATTTGTTTTCGTTATTTTCTTTTGCAGTTTGAATCGGGGTATTCCCAGGCGAGATTTGCTGGGATTTATAATTTGGTTTGGTTTTTGAGTATGTGCTTGTTTCTCGTTAGGAAAAACATATTGAAATAAGTCGATGATGAGTAAAATGTTTAATTGATAACTCTGTTATAATCAAGTTTCGCCGATATACCATAATAATTGACAATGAAATAGCTATAAAAAAATGATTCTACATAATTTAACATTTAAGCTAAATACTTACGAACGATGCGCCAAAATGCAAACTGCGAGAAAAGCAAGAAAAAACTGAGACAAAAACAAAAATCATTATTAACAAAATATACTTAGAAGATCAAAGAAACCCGTTTTACACATCGTAGTTGCTAAAGTCAGTTGAATATAATAGTTATGGTTATTTGGCTTACAATTTCGACTGGTATCATAGTTAAGCTAAGTAATTGATGGTTTTTTCTCAAAGTCTTGTATACAATTACAAAAGTATCACTTTTTTTTTTGGTCCAATCCCTCCCCCTAAACAATTTATTTCGGTTCAGTGTACTCTTATTAGCCTTTTAAGACTAACTAAAATGATGATTTGAAATAAGGAAATTAACAGAAATCTAAGCTAAATTCCTAAGACAAAACGATTCCACCTAAGACACCTTTTGTAATGACTAAATTTATAGAGGCAAGGCAAACCAAACAAAATAAAAAAAAAAAAAAAAAAAACACACAAAAAAAGCTGAAAACAATAAGATTACGACAGAGTTGATGTAACAGATGTAGACTTAAAGCACACGGTTATATCTGGCGAAGAACTGGGGAACTGTGTGTTTGCATGCTTTGTACTTGTTTTTGTAATTACTTGAAACCGTTTTTTGAGGCATTATGTTTGAGGATTAAAAGTAAAATAAAAAAAACATAGCGAACAATTTAAGATATAAAGTAAAATTTAACAAATAGCATTGAATAAGATATGATGATGATGATGTTGATGGAGAATCTAAGTGCATAAGAAGTCGATTAATGATTGTTAGACGCCAGCAAATTGTTTATAGATTGTCATTTGGTGATTTTTTGTTTTTAGTTTTTTGTTTTTGACTTTTGATTTTTCGTACTTGGCTTCGGTTCAATTCTTAAGCATAAATTCTAAACACGAGGTATGTATGTGTATCTAACATATATGGTAATTTTAAAGCGTAATAAACCAAGCAAACTAATTTGTATGTAGTTTAAAGATAATAATAGACGAAAAAAAGGAAGAAAAAAAACTAAAACCAAAAAAAAAACAGAAAAACTATGCAAAATAACCAAAATAAAACCAAAATTGAGACTGTTAACATGCAACAAATGAAGCGGAGAATAAATAAGATGAAAAGTAATGCTTAAAAACTATAACTCTTAACTCGTAATACCAAAACCTAAAAATAAAAACAAAGCAAATATATAAGAAAACTCAGATGAATAGGCTACCTACATAAGTTCGTGTAAGGATTACGTTGAAGCAAACAAAAACAACAACAACAGATGTTTCGAATAATTTTTCAAATTTTTTACTTTTCTTTGCAATTGTTTTGTTGTCATTAGAAAGAGGCGATTGTTAGCAGAAGATATATGTATATACATATATATAATATGTATATGTATGTCTTCGACCTCGTATACAGATGCATTTCTTGTTTTTCGTCGAGTTCAGTACAGTTTCGAGTTCTTTTTCAAGAGCTTTTCGTTCACTTTGCATGGTTAGAAACAACACACACACACACACACACACAGACGGACACACTTATCTACACATGATTTTCGTTAACTATGTATGTATAGTGGAACGTCTAGGGCGCGACTAAAGTTATTTAGGTACTAAAATACATATATAGTTGTTTTATTTGTCACATCTAAGCATTAATTATGGCAAACGTAAGCAGGCTAAGTGATTACTTTAAGCCGTAACTGTAGCTGTAAACTAAAACAGTTAGTTTGTATGACACACACACACACACAAACACACAGCCAACTATCACGGACATACACATACATACATACATATAGTTACATATAGCATGTACTTATAAACCAGATGTAACGGTTTTTAGACGTTAAGTGTTGCCACTTGTGTGAAAAAATGTTTGGACACTCGGGTTAGCTGCGGGCAATAATACATATGTATTTAGTTAACTTAAAGATTTTACGTATCACACACACACACACACACACACACACGTATATAGAGCTATACATACATATTATATGAAATGTTTTTTGGGTTTCTTTTTCTAGACTTTTCTACTCGTACTTTTTAGAGATTAACATTAGAACCGAACCTGGTACAGCGTTAAATGCATTGATTATGTAATGAGGCAGACAAGTTACATACATACATAGATACATACATAAACAAAATGAAGAAAATACAAAAAAAAAAAGAAACGAAACGAAAAAAGAAAAGAAATACATACATACATATAGAGAGCAAGAGAGCGAAAGAGAAATAGAGAGAGAGAGAGTTGCAAGGTTTTAGTTTACGGTAAACTTAATGAAATTTTTTACAATGTATTTATACATACCTAAATTTAAATTTTTAATTAATTTTTTAATGTAATACGAACACAGTGCCTAAGTAATATCAAAAACAAAAATACAAACGAGTATAAGCGATGCAAGTAAGTGAACAAAATATCTGTCAAGGACATTGTTACTAAAAGAAAAAACACAAAATGATTAAAAAATTTATGATTAGAACAACAACAAAATAACAAATAAAAATACATTGGAAGTTGACAAAATTCAAACAATTCAAGTAACTACATAACTAAGGAAATACAAGACACAAACAATTAACACAATTAAATGTACATGTACCAAATGAGGAAAAAAAAAAAAACAAAATAAAAATAAAAACAAATCCAAACCGAATTGCATAATTGTATAAATGTAACTGACATACTTACAATATTCATAACGCTAACTAAGCTACAAAAAAAAAAAAATACCATACTAATAAATACGTACCCCCTACATACGTCTCTCTTTCATAAAACTAATACGTATATATATATATATATATATATATATATATATATATCTGTGTGTATATGTATATGTATGTGTAGCTAAATACTAACTGTATCGAATAGAAATCCAATAAGATCTTGAACTTTTACTTCTTGCAAAAACCCAATTCTCGACGGATGTATCGTTTGACTTGTTGTCCAAATACCACATATATATATATCTATATATATATATATATATATATATAGTACATAAAGCTCTAGGCAGGCCACGTACTCAGAAAAAATGACATCAATTGCAATTTGAATATTATTTACGATACGAAAAACAAGAATTGGTTTGCATATTGAATTGGCTTTAAAAAACGGCAAAGAAAATGATGAAAAACAAGAAAATGGAAAATTTCTATAAAAAAATACGAACAAGTATATCGATAAAACGCTTTTTGTTTTGTTATTTTGTGTGGAAATTCAAGTTCAAATTTAAATTGTTTGTTTATTCATTTTAAGCAAGTACTTAAATACACGAAATGAATTACAAAATTTCTAATTATGTTTAAAATTAATGTAGTGTGTAAAAAAAAAGAAGTTTTAAGCAAAAACCAAAATACTTTGAATATATACATAAATTGCAAGTAAATAGAATAAATGTCACTCACTCTTTTTATTTGTCTTGAAAATTATTTATTGAAGACTAAAGACGCAAATATTGTGAAAAAAATCGGAATTATCCAAAAGTTAGAATGGGAATTGCAATGAATTAAGTCTAAATTTGATGAATACCCTTTTTAAAATTTCAATACATATTCAAATTTTTCGTAATAATAATCGTAGGGCTTATAAGAATTTTGAATAACCTCTGGAACCGAAATGTTCCTAGTTGGCGAACTGACAAATAAGAGTATAACTTCCAGGGAAGTTTCTACAAAAATTGCTATAAACTTTTTATACCCCACATAAATTTGAGAAACTCTAAAATAGTAATATTTTGTAAAATGTATCTTTGATCCTATGACAAATAGTATATGGTTATAGAAAATAGTTATAGATCGAGTAGGTCCACAAATACAGAATTTACAAAATTGAACACATTTGTCAAAAAGTCTAGAAAATGTTGGAAGCCATTTTATTTTTTCTGTGCAGTACCATATTATATTTTCTCGCCCGTGTCGAGGGGCCGCCTGCAGGCGGGGCCTTTCTTTTGGGCCGACATATAGTCCTATATACGGTAGCCGCGGGTTTCGTCTTTATGCATGTAAGTGTGTTATCATATTTCCATATATCCTGCCAGGATTCCAATCTGTCGACAACTTAGCGCTGAGCTGTACAAAGAAAGAGGCAAAAACGTCTTTGTTTTTTTTTTTTTTGAAAAAGATGTACATGTTTATTTAAAAATTTGAAATCAAGGAAAATGATCAAAGAACATTGCAAGTGAAATAAAAAAATTTGATGATGATATGAAGCTCAAGTTCCAATGCAGTTGGTATAGAAATGCGCAGACAAACAACAACCCGCGGAAACCAGGGCGTGGACTAGGCGAGCGTGTACTAACTATGATGAACCTTAAAATTCGATGACTACTTGGCTTGGCGCCGTCTTGTGGTTGGTGTGGTAGGTGTGCCGGTTGGCGGTTTTATCTGAATGGTACGAAAATAAACAACAAAAAAAGACAGTATATTAGCACGAAATGATTCATATTTTGTGTCTGCAACTTGCCGAACGTATGGGCTTGGGTGTGAGTGAATTTGCCGGCGGCGGATCGCGTGGATGTGGTCCATCCGGATGGCCAACGACGGTGACGGCAACGGGCCTTTG